>JAAMPC010000290.1:0-41109 GCA_016771965.1 Brassica carinata | reverse complement strand
GAGAATTATCTAACAAGGCATTTGACCGTGATTCACGGTATTCACCATTTACAATTTTACATCATAGTTCATGTTAACTGGTTGCAATATCCATAATCATATGGAAAATTTGGGGAGAACTCTAAAATATCTGAAGGGCTGCTATTTGTCTTTTAGGACGCTAGAGTTCGCTTGTTGTGATCAGCAACAACGAAATGATGCCAGTTTAGAGGCATGTTACCGTTTAGAGGTGTGTTTGTATGTTTTGAGTTCTAGAGACGAGGATTTTGTCTGGAACGTTTTGAGGAAAAGAATGTCCTTCGAGCGTTAGCGACGTCTCGTAGTGCTGAAGGTCGAGTTTTCCTTGTGCCGCATTTCGTGGTTGAAATGTTCGCGGGCTTGGAGATGTTTTGCGAATGTTCGCAGCCAGAAACTGTTGTTTCGGTTTGGACGCAGGACCAAGGGGTCGCGTAAGTTTGACCCAGGGAGAAGCGTCTACATTCACAGTGCTTCGTGAAGTGTTGGCCTTCCGGGATTTGATTGTATATATTAAGGATGACTCATGTAACTCTTGGAGCCTTGTCACGAGTGTTTCTTTTCATGCCGTGTTTACGGGGCGTATAGAACTTAATCGATTGACGATAAGTTTAAATCTTCCGTTAACCATATGGTTGTTAGGACTGAGTTTTGGTATGAAGAGTTTATCGTATGATTTCCGATTCTGGGTTATACGACAAATGGCTTGCGTAATAGTCACTTGGCGTTCTATGAACAAATCGTGGATTGTTGTTTTTAGTCGTTAAGTGATTGAGCGGTGGTCGCTCAGTAGCTTTGGATTGGCATGGAGGCTAGATTCAGCCGTATCGCCAAGGAAGTTGTTGGTAAACGATCAGACCATGACCCTTATTAAGGTCATGTTAGTTTAAGATTGTCTTTAATGGGGATGCCGAATTCAGGTCCGGGCTTTACGGAAATGCGTAGTTGGCCGAGGGCCAAATAGCGTTTTCCGAGATAGACATGCCAAGCATAGCGGAGTTTTCTGAGTTATGGCTGATGGCCTTTTAGAAACGATCTTCCACTTTAGGTCTTAGTTATACGATGAATGGTTCGTATAATTTTTTTTGTTGCATGAAAATCGTTTCATTTTATCCGAGGGGGACAAAGTTAAAGGATCGATCGCGCCAGGACACGTCGCGGGTTAAGCCTGCGTGATTATTTCCTGCTCGTGACGCGAACCGCTGGGAGTGAAATCAGGAGCCAGAAACCTTGTGGAGCAAAAACTGTCTATGACAGTTACCCGTTGGACCCATTATGTTTATTTTACGAAAGTTGCTTTGTATGAATTGACTAGACCATACAGAGGATTTTTCGTAAAAGTGATGTAAGAGGGGGTTTTTGTAAAGGTAACTGGAGAGTGTTTCTCACAAATTACTTGCGATGTTTGCGACCACGGATTATGTTTTCCTCATTCACTTTTGTGTACTGCAAAATCGTTTTGCATGAGACCGATAATGTTTTTTCCATAGGCTGTTTTGTTTAAAATATTCTTGTTATAGGAAAGTAATGGATGACCGGTTTCATGGAGATAGAAAATCGCAGATTGTCAATGTAGCGATGTTTCCGCGGATTACACGGGAGATGTTTCCGCTATGATTTCGACCTTTGGACGAAAGCTGCTTCGAACTACTCATGGAGTTTTACCGAAGGTTATTTCGTTATTTTCGTAGTTCACCGTCGTGCTATTAGTCTGACGTTGGTACATGTTTCTAGTCGCGAGTTTGCGACGAGAGACGACGTAGAGTTTTCAAGACTATGTTTGCAACGGTTGGGCTATGCCGCTAAGCGTCTTTAGGCGAATCTTATTGCTGCGAGAGTTTTCTTTGTCAAAGCGTTGTCTTGATGCTGAAGCAAAAAGTTTTCGAAGATGGGATTATACGTACCTACTTTCCTTTTCTTTTTACGAAAGAAAACGGGTTAGCCGTTCTTCCGAAGGCTTGTGTACGTTTTTTATTTCTTTTAGGAAGCGGGATGAGTATGCTTTTACAACGCGGGGCGATCGTGTCTCGGTTTTTCGAGAGACTAGATCGGTTTGCATGTTCTACTTTAGTCTCATCGATCGGTCAAGGCTGCCTCTTGCCCGCTCCCTTTGTTTCGCGGACTTTTAACGGTTCATCGTCAAAGGACTTTGAAAAGTTTGATACCGAACGAGAATCGGTTTTTGATGAAATTCGACGAGAATATCGGAGCGAAGAGAGATATGAACGCCAAGTTCCTGTTCTCGCTTCTTCGCATCGCTGGTTAAATTGACAATGTGTCCGGCGAACATTACAGAATCGTTGAAAAAAGGGAGGAGAAATAGGCGATAACTCTTAAGGTGGGTGGTTTAGACAAATGGAGACATTGGGCAAGACGCCACTCGAGTGAGGCTCTTAGCTCGTCAGGCTATGAGCGAACTGGTTAGGTCCTTATCGTTTCATATGATCTTGTATGACTTTACGAATGGTGTTTCGTAAAATATTGCCGAGCTTGATTTTAAAATATGAACTTTGTTAAACAATCGAGAAGGCTTTATGGAAAATCGTCGTGTTTCTCGAACAATCGAACATGGGTTTAAGGGACCAAGATGTTGCCGCGTTCGAGATCACGACGACTGCACGGATGGGCGCCAGGACCCTTGCCGCCGGGCGCCAGACGGAGAGGACAGCCTGCCGCCGGGCGCCAGACGGAGAGGACAGCCTGCCGCCGGGCGCCAGGCGGGCGTGGTCGGTCTGCGCCCGGCATGATAGCCGCCCGATGCCGTGTCAGCGTCCCCGATGCTGTTGTTGCTCGCCGTCGATCCCGGGGCTCCACGAACTCAAAGATCGAGTTCACGAAAACTCAGGAAAAGATGCATGGTACTGAGACAGGACGGTCTCGTCCTATGGCGGGACAGAGATCCTTCTCATGGGCGAGGTGGTGAGACAGCGACATTGTTTTCTTAGTAAAATCTCAGCGGAAGCTCCGATTGAGGCGAAACAAAACCATCTTGACCTAGACTCAAAGGAGAGTAAATTGAGGTTTCCGCAGGCGAGGTGGCCATGGGCGAGGTGACCTTGGTGATGGTTGTTCTCGTCCACGGGCGAGGTGGCGGAGAGTGATTTTGTTCCCTTCGTAAAATCTTAGCGGAAACTTGATTAAGGCGAAGCGAAAGCCACTTTGATCTAGACTCAAAGGATAGCGAAGGTGAGTTAAGCCCTGTGGCGAGGTAGCCATGTCGGAGGGTGAGGTGACCTCGGTAATGTTTGTCCTTGCCTACGGCGAGGTGGCGGGACAGTGACTTTGTTCTCTTAGTAAAATCTCAGCGGAAACTCCGATTGAGATGAAGCGAAAACCATTTTGACCTAGACACGAAGGAGAAAAAGTGGGCTCTTACTAAGGCGGACTGGGAAGACTGATCTTACCCTATGGCAAGTCGTCCTAGTAAGATCAAGCTCCGACCTCCTTTTCGTTTTCCGTTTGTTCCTCGAGTTGTTTGTAAGAAGTATGGCAGTGGGAATCGGTGAACCGATTTGCCGTGCTTCTGTTCCATGAGTAATATAGGGTTTCCCCAAGGTTTCGAGTAGAATAAGTTTTATTTTTCGAGAGGTTCGAAAAGCGTTTTAAGTAGAAACCTTGCTTTCGTTCGATTTCTCTAACTTGGTAACAAGACAAATTTTGGGGTTTGATAGATTTTATCGTTGTCCTTTCTGTTTAGATAGAAAAATTGCGAGCTCGTTGCTCTTCCTGTGGCGGAAAGCCGCTGCTAGGTTTTGATTTGCTCGAGCACCGCGGGCGCTTTGGCGTTGCCGTAGGAAAAGTCGCTGCTGGAGTTGTTTTACCATTGTTGACGCAAACTGCAACTTTTTCTTTCATTTTTCCGACATCGGTTCGACTGCTTTGGCGCCGTATGAGTAAGAGTAATCCGTGTTGGGTCAAAATCGGTCAATGACGAAATCGCCACCAAAAATCCTCGAAGAAAAGCAAAGCGACGATCAAATCCAAGAAACGGTTGTCGCCGATAAAACTCACGGAAGGCTCATCCACTCTATCTGGCGCCAACGGCGAGGGTCCTGGCGCCCATCCGTGCGATCATCTAATGACCTCGGCAATGGCGCATCTTGGTCCCTTGAAACCCATGTCTGGATTGTCCGAGATCTACAATGAGTCTTCCGTAAAGCCTTCCCGATTGTTTAAAAGATTCATCTTTAACACATCTAAAGCTCGGCCACATTGCTCGTGATCCTCGACGACGGAAAATCTACAAATCCAAGTCAATCTCAAATCCCGATACTCGCGAATTTCATTGGATTAGAAACGATTATCTCAAATCTACGGCTAAAGACCTTCCCAAACTCAAAAGATTTCCGCAAACGACCGACGAGGGAAAGATCGAACAACTAAAACCCACAGACGGCAAGACGCCTGGCGCCGCAGCACGCTGGACGCTGGCTGGCCTGGCGCCGGGCGGCACTCGCCTGGCGCCGGTGGCACGCTGGACCCTGGTTGGCTCATGCCGGGCGGCACTCGCCTGGTGCCGGGCGCTGGACGCGATCGCTCATGCCGGGCGGCACTCGCCTGGCGCCGGGCGGCACTCGCCTGGCGCCGGGCGGCACTCGCCTGGCGCCGCAGCACGCTGGACGCTGGCTGGCCTGGCGCCGGGCGGCACCTGGCCTGGCGCCGGGCGGCACTCGCCTGGCGCCGGGCGGCACGCTGGACGCTGGCTGGCCTGGCGCCGGGCGGCACTCGCCTGGCGCCGGGCGGCATCGCTGACACGGTCGCCTGATGCCGGGCGGCACTCGCCACGCTGGCCGCCTGGCGCCGGGCGGCACGCTGCCGCTGCTGGTCGGCCTGGCGTCGGTCCGCTGCCTCGCCCCGTCTTCGGTCCTATCGCGTCTGCTCGATCCCATCTTAGCTTGTTCGGATCAATCTACGCAAGTTTGGTATGATCACGTTACTCTGTAACGCCACTTTCTCGACTAAACAAGGAATTGAGGTTCCTTCGAAACACCAAACCTTCAAAGACCGCCCTTTCAAAACCGTGAAAACGCTTAACGTCTAACGTGGCAAAACGCCCACGATGATTTTCCGAAAAGGAAAGATAACTATGACGGTTTATCTTTATCCTCACATAAGAGATAAATGTCAAGTTTCCAGAAGATAAATATCAAGTTTCGAAGATAAATGTCAAGATTTCAAGATAAATGTCAAGTTTCCGATAAACACGAAGATGGACGAAAATGGAAAAGCCGGACTCAGCCCGCGAAGATAACCGCCTTAGGAGGAGTATATATGAGAGCTTTGAGCAAGAAGCAAACCAGATCACAAACTTTCAAGCACTTAGCACTTAGAGCGATTTAGCATTCTTTTCGCTTTCACTAGCGAAGCCGCGACTAACTAGGATAGACTTAGGCAACCAGACTAGCGACTCCTCGACAGCCCTTACGGCCGGCTTTTTCTTGTTGTACACGCCAAACGAGAATTCAAAAATAAAATCTCTTTCGCCAACTTTTACGCATTTCTATTTTCGCAACTTTATTTGATTGTTTCGCAGCGCCAAGCAGATATCCGACCTTCAAGGAAGATCGGGTTAACTCGGCTTTCCTCCGCGAAATCTTTATCGAAATTGACGGTGTGAATTCTCCTACAGCCAGCGCCAAGGAGGGGGTTACGGATCTATCTATCTCGCAACTGCACACGCCGATCATGTCTACCGGCGTCACCAAGGATCAGCCAGCGCTAGACGGAACGCCTGCCGACGCTAACGCTGAGAAGACTCCAGCTGGAGATCGTCCGCAGTCACTGCTGATGCAAACACTGGCTCAGGCAGATGAAGGAACTGTTTACCTCCGCCCGAAGCGGAACAACAGGACAAGCTGATAACCTCGCTTCGCAAAACAGGTCGATACCTTAACTGCGAGGAGCAAGTTGCGTAGCGGATCCACCAAGGCAGCGCGGCAGAAGACTTCGACCGGATCTCGAAGCCACGAAAAAGATGCCCGAAAGAGCCCACTTCGAGCGGCTCGAAAGGACAGCAAACGACTCGCAGAACCTTCCACTCGCTGCGGAAACAAGGAAAGCGGCGTCGGCGCATCGATCTAGATATCAGCGACCGATCGGATCCTTCCGATGAAGGCGCTGACATACCAGGAGAACCGAAGCCAGTCCGCTCGGCGAGCGGTATCGCCGATAGGCCCATGACGAAGAGGAAGAAGAACTCTACTGGATGGAGCAGGAAGAACTTCGCTGGAAGATCAAACTCGGATCTATCGCGACCAGCCGACAGGTTCGAGGAACGCCGGCAGCAATAGCGAGATCCGTGATCTCCGTGAATCTCTCAAAAGACCGTGGCGAAGTGAAAGCAGTAAAATCGCGAATCCATCAGGCGACCAGTTCCGCCCCCAAGATCGATAGACTTCTCGAGGAAGCACGGAAAACGCCATTCACCACTCGGATCACGGAAACACACATCTCAGACCGGGGAAGATCAAAATCCCAGTTTATGACGGTACGACGGATCCTAAGTCGCACCTGCAGTCCTTCCAGATCGCAATGGGTAGGTGCAAACTCGGGCCTTGAATGGGGCGCGGGTCATTGTCTTCTCGTCGAGCACCTCAAAGGCGCCTGCCGAAAGTGGTTCTCCGGCTCAAAAGGAACTCCATCGGGCTTCTGCCAACTGGCCTCGGCGTTTCTCAAACAATACTCCATCGTGGATCTATGGAGTCTAGCTCGGCGAGGACGAAGTCGCCCGCCGATTTCATGCGAAGATTCAAACTGGTGATGGCGGAGTAGCGGGCATCAGCGACAATGTCATAATGTCGGCGCCGAGGAAAACTCTCTGGTACAAGTCGAAGTTCGAAAGTGGATACTACTGGAAAACCGCTGACAATCCAGGATACTCTCCACAAGGCAACGGACTTCATCATCATGGAAGAAGAGATGAAGCTTCTATCGCAGAAGCACGGACCGCAGAAAACCGCTGGCCCAAGAAGAAACCCTCAGAACGACAAATACGCCCATCACGGCGGGAAGACGCCAAGGCGCAGCATAACTACGCCATCAACTCGAGCAAGGCAAAACCTCCGCGAAACACCTGACCAGGAACCAGTACAAGGATAACTCCTACCGCGAAGTTCCACGACCAGAGGTCACTCCACCGCGAACTGCAGCGTCGCCTGCCGCCGCAAAACTCCTCACCGCTAACTATCAAAGGTCAAGTGTATAAAGGACTTGCTCCTGACTCCGCCTAAAGACCAAAACCGCTCGAGGACCGCTAATCGAAAACCAATCTGGGAAAAGCTGAAGAAGACAGGACGACCAAGGGAACAACAGCAGCCGCCAGAGGGTAAACATGATCATCGGAGGATCACAGCTTGTACCAAGACTCGTCTCATCTATAAAGCCTACGCTTAAAAGCCGAGACAAGTTCCAACTGGTTCCCGACAGCGATGCTCCTAACCACACAATCGCTGAGGAACACGACCGCTGAATCGACAAACCTCATCGCGATCCTTGGTAATCGACCTGGTCATCCAGGATCTCAAGTCGGCCGCGATTCTCGTTGATACAGGAAGCACGGTCAACGCCATCTTCTCATACACTCTACAGGATGAAGATCCCACTTGGGAAGTCGCCCCGAGCCAAAACCTTTGACGGGTTTCGAGGCCACTACCATGACCTCGAGAATTAAACTCCCAGTCATGGCAAAGGAAGTTACAAAGATCGCCGAAGTTTGCAGTAGTCGACAACCCGCCATCTACAACGCCATCATGGAACCCTCGGATCAACTCCATGAAGGCGTGATCATCCACATATCACTCGGTATCAAGTTTCCGACCGACCGAACCAAGAGCTGTATGGGGAGTCAGGAACAATCAAGACTCTGTTATCTAGCCGAAGTTCAAACTGCTAAAAGATAGGAACGCTTCGCGCCAACCCAAACGAGCAAAGGAATCACACAACATTCTCGAAGACTCAAGAAAGATGATCCAGAATCATCCTAACAGGCAACCATTCAAGACGGCGATAAAGCCTTCTCAATCCACCGTAAGAGCGACAGCTCGAACCTCGCGACAAAACACTGACCCGACCAGCACGATCGAACGGGCGACGCACGGGAGTAAAACGCTCATGCAACTATCAGAACTACGAGATGGCTTGATCCTCGAAAAGAGGTACGTGAGGCAGCTCGTCGAAACCCGGCGAAGTTCAGCTATCCCCTCACCAAAAGGAGGGGGGACTGCGCGATATTCTATACTCCCACAAAACGCCAAAAATCCGCGACATGTACTGAACTTCTCAAATTTTAATAAAATTCTTTGTATCTTCTATGCTCACTTAAACGCGATCAACGCTTCGAAAACGAAAAATCATATCTTCAAAAGAAACGCTGAGACGCCGCCGCTTCTTAAAAGATAACAAAACTCAGATATCCGCAAAAGACAGTCCACCAGCGACTTGAATAACCATACTCGCCGACATTGGCCCCGACGACGACAAGAAACGCTTCACTCAGTACAAACTCGAAGTCAGACCTACAAGGTCCTCTTACATCCGGATAAGGATATCATAGCGCTATACAAGAAACCCAAAATTTTGTTTAGCTGCCTCGATAAACTCCGAAGATAGCTCGATTCTTTTAACACAAGTCATATAAGCCGCTTAATTAGTCGCGACTTTAAAGAAAAGAATCAGGAAGAAATCACTAACAGGCAAAACGAAGCCGATCAGTCATCGCGACAGCCTCAAAGCTGAGAGTAAACCTAGGTCTTGCCCTAAACCCAGTCTTGCTGGATCTTGACATCTCACGTATTAGTATCGTGATACCAGATCCAAAACATGTCTTTATCGCTACACCTAAAACGCCGCAAAAGTAGCATAATGGACCAAGCGACAAAAAGAGTTAGGATAATGGCGACTACTCGATCCTTCCTCTACATTTTAATAAAATTCTTTGTATCTTTCATGCTCACTTAAACGATCAACGCTTCGAAAACGAAAAATCATATCTTCAAAAGAAACGCGAGACGCCGCGAACTTAAAAAGATAACAAAACTCAGATATCCGCAAAAGACAGTCCACCAGCGACTTAAAATAACTCACGCCTGGCCGACACCTCGACGACGACACAAGAAACGCTTTCACTCAGTACAAACTCGTGAGTCAGACCTACAAGGTCCTCTTACATCCGACAAGGATATCATAGCGCTATACAAGAAACCCAAAATTTTGGTTTAGCGCCTCGATAAACTCCGAAGATAGCTCGATTCTTTTAACACAAGTCATATAAGCGGCGACTAGTCGCGGACTTTAAAGAAAAGAATCAGGAAGAAATCACTAACAGGCAAAACGAAAGCCGATCAGTCATCGCGACAGCCTCAAAGCTGAGAGTAAACCTAGGTCTTGCCCTAAACCCAGTCTTGCTGGATCTTGACATCTCACAGACATAGTATCGTGATACGAGATCCCAAAACATGTCTCTTATCGCTACACCTAAAACGCCGCTAAAAGTAGCATACGGACCAAGCGACAAAAAGAGTTAGGATAATGGCGACTACTCGATCCTTCCTCTACACTTGACGAAAAGTATAAATCAAAACAAAAGGCTAAATCTCGCAAATTTTCATATTCATAAAAGCCGCAAAGACGGCAGGATTCAAAGCCACCAACGCCAGTCCAAAACATAAGAATGCAACCTCCAACGGTCGCAGGATAAAATTACTAAAACGCCACACACGGCCAAAAATTCAATTCACAAAGGAAGTCAACATTGAGAAATCCGGATCACGGAAATCCCAAATGAACTAGCAGGCTGGTCCACTTCCTCATTCACGCCTTGGCGTTCCCACCACCCTCGGCGTTTCATCGGCTCCGCCTCCATCAGATCCTCGAAACCTCGATAGGTTCCCATAGTCTCCGGACTCTTTCTACCGGAGGAACCAAGGACTCAGCATGAGCGACTCGCCATGAAATCCTTCATTTCAGCAATCTCGAATCGAAGGAGAACTGGTTCGAGACTTGTGAAGGTTTACGACCAACCCCCGACTCGCGGAAATCACCAACAAACTCCTGAGCTTCTTTAAAACATTGAAACTCAGCGGTAAGCGATTCCGCCCGTCTTGCCACCTCGCTCGCGACCATCCTTCTTCCTCTCCTTTCTGCCCGAGCGAGCTTCGGCGTGAAGCTCAGCTTGCTTCGTGATTCTGCGCCTTTACCTCTTGTCGGAACCGGAAAAGCTCGCTCTGCTTCTGTGGCCTTGAAGTTAGAAATCCTAGATTTCGCGAGCTTCGAGTCAGCCTCGCTAAACACTCTTACTCCTGCATAAACTCAAGATCAGCAAGTATGCTTACATACAGATCGGACATAAGGTTAAAAGCTCGAAGAGCCAAACCTCGTTGACCGTTGGGAGCTCGGCAAAAACCGTTGTTTCTCCTCATCCTCCAGCGACTTCGTCAGTAGTAAACTCTGGAGGAAGGCCATCAAAGAAGTTGTTAGGTGGAAAACGCTGGCTCCGCCATTTTCCGTTGGAGCAAAACTAGGTTTTCTCCCAGCGGTGAAGGACTTTCGAGCCTTCCCCATCATCGATTTCCTTCCCCTTCAGAGACCTCTGTCTGCGCCTCAGTAGGAGCCGCGGTGACAGGTTTGGCGTCGTCTGACGGGACAGGATCTCCGGGACCGATAAAGCCTAACCGCTCGAACCGCTCGAGGGTGAAGGATTTCCAGAAAGCGGCGTTGGCGAAGAAGATCTCTCTTGACAAAGGCGTCACCAGGCAAATCGCGGTAAGTTGTTCCCTACAAAGCAAAACTTTTCACTAAAACTTCGCACTTCGAAAAGGTGAAATAGACAACGGGTTTTAGTCATTATTACCTCGGTTGAAGTTCCATGCTTTCGCGGAAATAGATGGAGACAGCTCTCCTCGACAGACTTCGCCATCTATTTGGACGAAGAAAGCGCTCCTGCCACGATTTGGGATTGAAGTAGTCCGTCCCTGAATCACAGCCATATCCTTCTTAGGCAGCATGGAGTAGTAACCGTCACTCCCGTCGGCCGAGTGCCCCAAAGACCTTGAAATCGTGGGACCAAGATCAATCCGAGTTAAGTAGCTAGCGATCAATCACGCCAAGCCAACTCTCCAAGGCAGGAACGCTGAGTTGGCTGATCGAAAGTTAAAAGCGGTGAAGCGCCGAACAATGGCACCAGGGATCGGGAACCACATATGGCAATGCGTAAAGCTTGGTAACATGTAAAGAAACCTTGCGGGGATTCCTTGCATGTGGGAACGAAATTCACACCGTCAATTTTCGATAAATAAGATTGCGGAGGAAAGCCAAGTAAACCCGACTTTCCTTGAAGGTCCAGTTCTCTGCGTTGCCGCCGCGAAATCGATAAAGTTCAATAGATAAAAATAAGAGTTTGAAATATTTGCCGGGCGTTTTATTAGATAAGAGAAGCGAGTACAAGGATTCTCCGAAGACAAAGTGCGATTTAAAGAAAAGATAGAGTTGAGGCAGCCAAGCGTCCTAAGCCTTGCTCGCTAGTCTAACCACCTAAACCCTAGTTTTTCTAAGCTAGCAGGATGCTGCGTCTAATTCTCGGTTTTGGGATCCTCTTCTCTTCTGCTCTTGCTCTCCTTATATACCCATCTCTGGTCGGTTTGCCTTGGGGTGATGGGCCACGCCTTTGGGCCCAAGCCTATCTCTTAGGAAATGTTCCATTTTAGTAGGTCTTTAATAATTATCTCCGAGTTTTCCGCTATCTTTCGATGACTTGATGTTTACTCGATGTCTCGTAGAATCGGAGTAAACGCTATAGCCTGATTAGACCAAACACGAGGCTGATCCAAACAAGCTAAAATGAGCCAGAAACGATAGGACCGAGACCAGGGCGAGTCGCGGACCGGCGGGCGACCAGCGCGATGGTGCCGCCCGTAGGCGGGTGCGCGGTATGGAGCCAGCCAGCGTCAGCGTGCCGCCCGGCGTAGGCCAGCCAGCGTCAGCGTGCGCCCGGCCTTCAGGCAGTCTTGCGCCCGGCGCTGAGCCGACCAGCGTCTGGCGATGCCGCCCGGCGTAGGCCAACCAGCGTCCAGCGTACGCCGGCGCCAGGCGAGGAGTGCCGCCGGCGCCAGGCGGTAGCGGCGAGTGCCGCGGCATGAGCCAGCTCCAGCGTGATCCACCTAAATCTGATCACTCGACCGGTATGAAGAGATATGAACTCGAAGAGAACTGATGGATTGTATGGCGACACAAAGGGTTGCGGAATGACCCAATGATACTGCCTGGGTGCTTGAATGTAAGCCTGATATGACTCACAGGTCCGACAAGGAAACAAACTTCGTTCAGTTGCGGATATGGCCTACCGGTCCAACTAGAATGAGCGTTAGTTTGGAGCTAACCACACCAAAGAAACTAAAAGTGTTCTTGACAAAGAACAGAGAGTAAAGACTCAAAAAAGAAGAAATTTCGTTGATTGATTTTTTAAGAAATGGGAGTACAATTTTTAGAGTTTTGAGTAAAGAGAAATAAAGAAAAGTGCAGAAAACAATGCATAGAAAACATAAATTTGACTAGATCTAGTCAAAGTGTGGAAGCAAGGAAGACTGGTCAAAGCGGTCTCATATGTTGACTGGTCCAGATACATCAGAGTGTCTAGGTGCGTCCGTGATGTCTGGAATGCGTCCGTGATGATCGGTTCCATCGCGTGGGGAGAGAAGGACACCACGATGGGCTGTCGCGGGGGTGATCATCGAACCTTCATGAGCGGATGGAGATTTCACTTGACCCAAATCTTCAGAGAGCTTAAGAATCCTTGCCTTAGATGGATTGGAGTCATCAAATCCCATGAATGAATCAAACTGGTCGATCAGATCAAGAGCATGTCCGTCGGGTGCTTGTGATACGAACCAAGCGGGCCAAAGAGATAGGCTGTGATCTGAATCGGGTTCCTCTCGATCAAAGTGGGTTCTGGCTTGACTGTTGGTCTTAGATTGGCGAGTAGGGCCGGGAAAGAAGGCGTGTGGGTTGATCAGTTTGGTCATCTGGTCGTGGATCCAGCCTAAGGTCCTTCCGGGTGTATCTTGGGTCGATTGACCGGTCTGTCTGTCTGTCTGATGCGGCGGATGGATGAACCTCGGCTGAACTGATGTGGTCGTCCTGATCACCATGCTGGGGCTGTGTCATGTCCTGGTCCCGTCCTGAGGTGCATCATTCCCTCCCTCTTCAAAGGATTTGTCCACAAATCGGATCATCTGCATGAAAGGAGATAGATCAGAAACATTAAAACTTCGAAGAGATGTCATACTTACCTTGAAGATCAAGCTGATAGGCATTGTCATGGATCTTCTTAAGGATTTGAAAGGGACCATCGACCCTTGGCATGAGTTTGGACTTTCTTCGTCAGGGAACGCTCCTTCCTTAGATGAACCCAAACAAGATCGCCCTCCTCAAAGACAACTTTGGTTCTTTTCTTGTTTGCCCTTCTCGTGAAGCCCTCGGTTCTGGCTGAGATGTTGGCACGAACCGTCTCATGCTTCTGAATGGTGTCAGCCTTCCTCTTGCCATCTGTACAAACTCTTTCACTCAAAGGCAAAGGCAAAAGATCAAGTGGAGATAAGGATTGAAACCATAAACAACCTCAAATGGAGAAAACTTAGTAGAAGAATGCAAAGAATGATTATAAGCAAATTCTACATGAGGCAAACATTCTTCCCAAGTTCTCAGATTTTTCTTAATCAATGATCTAAGCAAAGTGGACAAGGTCCGGTTCACAACCTCAGTTTGACCATCGGTCTGTGGGTGACAAGTGGTGGAAAACATCAACCTGTTCCTAACTTAGACCACAAAGTTTTCCAGAAATAACTAAGGAACTTAGCATCGATCAGAAACAATGGTCTTAGGCATGCCGTGCAACCTAACAATTTCTCTAAAGAATAAATCAGCAATATGCACAGCATCATCAGTCTTATGACAAGGTATGAAATGAGCCATCTTAGAGAACCTATCAACAACCACAAAGATAGAATCTCGGCCAGATCTAGACCTAGGCAATCCAAGCACAAAGTCCATCGAAATATCAACCCAAGGATGAGATGGAATGGGTAGGGCCGAGTACAAACCTTGGTTCAGTGCCTTAGACTTGGCTTTCTTGCACACCACACATGGACCACAGATCCGCTCCGTCTTTCATCAAACTGGCCAAGCGAAATGCTCATGAACGACCTTGTGTGTCTTCTTGACTCGAAATGTCCCATAAGGCCTCCTCCATGTGCTTCCCTGAGAAACAACTCCCTCAAAGAACATTGGGGTACACCTGGCGGTTATCAAAGAATAAAAATCCAGAATCTTGATAATACTTCCCATAAGCGCTTTGGAACACTTTTGAAAATCTCTTTGAAATCGGATCAGTTGCATATAAATCTTTGATAAATTCAAAACCGAGCAACTTGGTTTCAAGAGCTGAGAAGTGCATACCTTCCGGGACAAGGCATCAGCAACTACATTTTCCTTACCTTGCTTGTACTTGATGGCGTAAGGAAATGTCTCAATAAACTTCGACCGGGCATGTCTTTTGTTCAGCTTCTGCTGGCCCTTAAGGTGTTTAAGGGACTGGTGATCGGTGTGAATCACAAACTCCTTTGGCCAGAGATAGTGCTGCCACGTCTGAAGAGCCCTCACCAAAGCATACAGCTCTTTGTCGTAAGTGGGGTAGTTGAGCGTGGCTCCACCAAGCTTCTCACTGAAATAAGCAATGGGCTTCTTTTCCTGCATCAAAACAGCACCAATACCAACACCAGAAGCATCACACTCGATCTCAAAGTCTTGGAGAAATCAGGAAGAACAAGTAAAGGAGCATGAGTTAACTTCCCTTTTAAGACTTGGAATGCTTCCTCCTGATCATGTTCCCACTTGAAACCAACATTCTTCTTGATCACTTCAGTAAGTGGGGCTGCGATGGTACTGAAATCCTGGACGAACCGACGGTAGAAACCGGCAAGGCCGTGGAAACTCCTTACTTCGCCCACTGTGGTCGGACTTGGCCAATCTCGGATGGCCTTGATCTTCTCCTCGTCCACCCTGAGTCCATCAGCACCTACAACAAAACCTAAGAACACCGTGATCTGTTCCAAAGAGCATTTACTAAGATTTGCAAACAGCTTTTCTTTCCTAAGAACTTCAAGAACAGATTTCAAATGCTTTTTATGATCATATAGGTTCTTGCTGTAAATGAGAATGTCATCAAAGTAAACAACCACGAAATGACCAATGAATGCTCTCAAAATATGATTCATTAAACGCATGAAAGTACTAGGCGCATTAGTGAGACCAAATGGCATAACAAGCCACTCATACAATCCTAGCTTGGTCTTAAATGCAGTTTTCCATTCATCACCTTCTTTCATCCTAATCTGGTGATAGCCACTTTTCAAATCAATTTTAGAAAACTGAAGAACCATGCAACTCATCAAGCATGTCATCAAGCCTAGGAATGGGATGCCTATATTTTACCGTAATGTTGTTGATGGCACGGCAGTCCACACACATCGCCATGAACCATCCTTCTTGGGCACAAGGAGAACTGAGTGCGGCACAAGGACTGAGGCTTTCCGGATGTAGCCTTTCTCGAGAAGCTCACCGATTTGTTTCTGAAGTTCCTTGGTCTCCGACGGATTGGTTCGATAAGCTGGTCGGTTCGGCAGAGATGCACCTGGAACAAAGTCTATCTGATGCTCAATCCCTCGTATTGGTGGCAATCCCTGTGGATTCTCATCTGGAAAGACATCAGAAAAGTCCTGCAAGACATCTAGCAACTCACTTTCGGAATCTCGGTGCAAGGTCAGAAAAAGTAGCCATAAGAGATTCTTTATACATAAGTAAAAGAAATGGCTTTTGAGAGCAAAGAGATTTCGAACCTGACTTTCTTTAAGATAGAAGTTGGAGTTTCTTTTGGATGTCTCAGGCTCATCAGGTTTAGGCTCTTTTCGCGGTTCTTCTTGAGCTGAAGTTGATCTTGATGAACCTCCAAAGGTGTCAAAGGGACCAGCGTGATCTTCTTGCCATTATGGTGGAAGGAGTGTCGGTTTGTGAAGCCATCATGCACGGCCTTCTTATCAAACTGCCATGGCGACCCAAAGAGAATGTGGCATCGTCCATGGGAAGAACATTACAGACAACCTCATCTTCATATAAGCCCAATGGTAAGGGGACCGTGACCTGTTCCTTCACATACTGCTCACCAGCCTCATTTAGCCATTCCAACCTGAAAGGGCGAGAGAGGGGCCTAGTGACAAGTCCAAGTTTCCTGACAAGAATGTCACTAGCAAGCGTTAGTACAACTCCACCATCAATGATTAAAGAACATACTTTTTCAGAAATTAAACAGCGAGAATGAAAGAGATTCTCCCTTTGTTCTTTTCATTGGTTTTGGGTTGAACACTCAAGGATCTCCTAGTGACAAGTAGTGGTCCGTGAGCTGGATAGTCGTGATGTCCTCCTCATCAAAGATAGGACCAGAATCAGCATCAAAGTTTGGACCAGAATCATCGACCAGAGTGGTGCGTTCTCCTCATCGAAGATGGGACCAGTGGATCGTCCAAAGGCTTCCTAGTAGCGAGTGGTCCATGATGTGGATAATCGAATGGTTCCTCATCATCATCAAAGATTGGACCCGAATCCTCTTCATCCTCCTTTTCATCCTCGGACTCGACCTCACCATTCTCCATGAGAATCATCACCCTTTGGTTAGGACATTTGTTGGCATAGTGTCCTAGACCTTGACACTGAAGCACCTGATGTCTCTTGCGGCTAGGAGTCTCAACTGCTTTTCCTTTGTCAAAGCGAGCAGGGACATCAGTCTTAAAAGCATTATTTGTTGTGGAAGAAGACTTACCCTTGTCTTGATAGCTTGGTTTGGGGGCAAAGGCGGTTTGGTAGCAAAGGCGGCTTGAGTAGCTCTTCCTCTTGGTTTGCTGTTCGATCAGAATTGCTTTGTGAAGCATCTGGTTCAGGCTTTCATAGTCTTGAAGCTCCATACGGTCTTGGATGTCTCGGTTGAGTCCAGCTAGGAACCGTGCCATGGTTGCTTCAAAGTCTCGTCCATCGGCTTTGATCATCAAAGTCTCCATTTCTTGGAAATAATCTTCCACGGACTTAGTTCCCTGAAGCAAGCGTCTCAGCCTTTGGTGAAGGTCGATGGTAGTGTTCGAACAAACGTCTCCGCATCAAGGTTGTGAGCTCATCCCATGAGGCTATTGGCCGGCCACCACTCCTTCTCCTGCTAGTCACAACTTGATCATACCAATTAATAGCATAGCCAGAAAATTCAGTTGCAGCCAATCTAACTTTCTTAAGTTCAGAGAAGTTTTGACAATCAAAAACAAGTTCAATTTTTCTTTCCCATTCAAGAAAAGCATCAGGATCATTTTACCCTCAAAGGTGGAATTTTCAGTTTCAATCCTCCTAAACCATGATCAGCCCTATCTTCCCTAGCAAAGGATTGATATCACCTTGAGTTCGGTTTCTGTGACCTCTCCTAGGTCGGTTGATGGATCGATCATCGTCCACTTGGAAGTCCTCCTCTTGGATATCATCATCTGATGGTTGTTCCTTCTTGGGCGATCTCTCCGTGCTCGGTTCTGGTTTGGAGTGGCTGGATAGCCTCTATTGCATCAAGCCGTTGATGGATCTGTTCCCAACCTGAATTCATAAGATTAGCAATATTGTCATTCAAAGCTCGCATCTGCAAGTTAGATAAACCAGCATAAGAATTTCCTGGTGGCTCCTTTCATCCTCACTAGTCATGATTCCTGAAAATTCTTAAACACAAAGCGTTAGATAAAAAACCTCACACACTCAAGTGTTTGATCCTCAGTTTAAAGTGTGCACTCAAAGTCTTATACTCAAAGTTCTAAGAAGAACAACTCTAGGAATCCCCAAGCGGGTAGATCCAAACGAAAGTGTTTTAAGATAGAAAGATAAAGAGATTTAGGGAACCGCCTTAACCACCTCAAAGGCTGGATTTCTCCTCAGCCAGCAGGCTTACTCTTCCACCACCAATCCACAAATCAATCTCTTTTTGAATCTTTTTTTTTATACTTCTTTTTCTTTTATAGATTTTTTTTCTTTTTTTTTTAATAAAATGGATGGTAATGAGGGGCCGGGTTCAAGATAGAAAGAAGAAGATGTGTTTAGAAGAAATGGAAAGATGAGAAGATGGAATGATAATAGAGTTAGGAAGAGTGGCTCGATACCACTGATCCACCTAAATCTGATCACTCGACCGGTATGAAGAGATATGAACTCGAAGAGAACTGATGGATTGTATGGCGACACAAAGGGTTGCGAATGACCCAATGATACTGCCTGGGTGCTTGAATGTCGCCTGATATGACTCACAGGTCCGACAAAACAAACTTCGTTCATTTGGGATATGGCCTTACCGGTCCAACTAGAATGAGGCGTTAGTTTGGAGCTAACCACACCAAAGAAACTAAAAGTGTTCTTGACAAAGAACAGAGAGTAAAGACTCAAAAAAAAAGAAATTTCGTTGATTGATTTTTTAAGAAATGGGAATACAATTTTTAGAGTTTTGAGTAAAGAAAGAAATAAAAAAGTCAGAAAACAATGCATAGAAAACATAAATTTGACTAGATCTAGTCAAAGTGTGGAAAGCAAGGAAGACTGGTCAAAACACGGTCTCATATGTTGACTGGTCCAGATACATCAGAGTGTCTAGGTGCGTCCGTGATGTCTAGGTGCGTCCGTGATGATCGGTTCCATGCCCGTAAGGAGAAGGACACCACGATGGGCTGTCAGCGGGGGTGATCATCGAACCTTCATGAGCGGATGGAGATTTCACTTGACCCAAATCTTCAGAGAGCTTAAGAATCCTTGCCTTAGATGGATTGGAGTCATCAAATCCCATGAATGAATCAAACTGGTCGATCAGATCAAGAGCATGTCCGTCGGGTGCAGTCTGAACCAAGCGGGCCAAAAGAATAGGCTGTGATCTGAATCGGGTTCCTCTCGATCAAAGTGGGTTCTGGCTTGACTGTTGGTCTTAGATTGGCGTAGGGCGGGAAAGAAGCGTGTGGGTTGATCAGTTTGGTCATCTGGTCGTGGATCCAGCCTAAGGTCCTTCCGGGTGTATCGGGTCGATTCGATTACCTGCGGCTCGGTCATCTGTCTGATACGGCGGATGGATGAACCTCGGCTGAACTGATGTGGTCGTCCTGATCACCATGCTGGGGCTGTGTCATGTCCTGGTCCACGTCCTGAGGTGCATCACAGCGTCCAGCGTCTTGCCCGGCATAGGCGAGAATTGCGCGTGAAGCGAGCCAGCAGCGTCCAGCGTGCAGCCGGCGCCAGGCAGTGCGCGGCGCCAGAGCGGCCCGTCACGGCCAGATGCCGCCCGGCGTAAGGCAGAACGCCAGCGCCAAGCGGCACCGTCGTCGCGTCTGCCGTAGCCAGGCGAGAATGCCCCGCCCGGCTATCAAGCGCCAGCGTCCAGCGATGCGCCAGCCAGGCGAGTGCCGCCCGGCCTGAACCCGGCCGCGCGGCAGTGCGCGGCGCCAGGCAGAATGCCGCCCGGCGCCAGGCCAGCCAGCGTCCAGCGTGCGCCCGGCAGGCGAGAGGTGCCCAGCCGGCCAGGCCAGCCAGCGTCCAGCGTGCCGCGGCGCCAGGCCGGGGCACGCCGGCGTAGGCCAGCACCAGCGTCCAGCGTGCCGCGGCATGAGCCCGAGTGCGCCCGGCCAGAGCCAGCCAGCGTCCAGCGTGCCGCCCGGCGCCAGGCGAGGTACCGCCCGGCATCAGGCGTCTCGCCGTTAATGGGTTTTCCGTTGTTCGACCTTTCCCTCGTCAGTCGTTTTTAGGAAGGTCTTTAGCCGTAGATTCCGAGATAACCGTTTTTGACCCCAACAGTTAGCCCCCAGCCCGTAAGGTGGAGCGATTTTCTTGGTGAATGATCTAATTTTTGAAAATCGAAATCTTTGGCTAAGGATTTTCCTAGAGAACCTTGTCTTCTCCCCTTTCTCTTTTTTTTATAAGTAGCCAACCCTCCTTCTCATTCTTCACATCTTTCCAAATTCTCTTTCTTCTCTCTCAAGAAAATGTCTTCATCCCAAGTTGAAAAGATGGTTGATGTTGAGATGGGCGAGGCCGGCCAAGCTCCGTCGGTTCGGCCAGTCAAGCTCCGCCCGTTCAGGCGTTCAAGAGGCTATTCCGTCCCGACTGATGGGTTTGATTCTTTCAAGGCTAAGCTATCGGCGTAGTGCTGCGAAGGCTCGGCGGCGAGGACTGAGGCGCCCAATGTTTCTTCAGCTCTCAACTCCTTTGCCTGCTCCTTTGGTTCCAAGTTCTGAAGTCCCATCCGATGCCCTCCGTCCACAGAGGGGTTATTGTTGAACAGACTCGATGTTCAGATCCATCCATCGGGTTCTTCGACTGCCCGATCGTGATCTCGAGGAAGAGATGATGCGATAGAATCTGCACCTCTTCCCCGGCGAAGGAACTTGTCTTAGGACTGCCAGCGGCTGGTGCCGCACCACTGCCCAAAGGAAGGGCAAGAGCTGGCCAGCGTCGGGAGAAGCGGGGGTCGGAAGAGGCGAGGCGACCTCTGAGCCATTGGCGTCATCGTTCAAGGTTCGATTTTGTCCGTAACTCACGCGTGTTTTTTGCGATGATACTTACTCTTTCCTTTTCGGACAGTTTGTGTCTCTCGATCGTGGAATGCTTGGCGAGTCGGGTCGGAAGTCATTCGTCTATCGAAGGAACTGGAGTCGTCGAGCGTTGAAATACTAAAGGCGCGTGCTGCGGACTGTCGAGGATAGCCATGCGCCCAGGCGTCCAACGAGGTTAAGTATCAGCGATCTTGGCCTTGACAGGAGAACCCGCTATCGTTACTCAAGGTGAAGAAAGAAAGGTAAATCCTCGGAAGTCCGCCGCGCCGGGGAAAGGTTCAGGCTCCGCGAGGAGATGAGCGCCAGTAGAACCTCGGAGGTTGCTGATGCCGTGGCGACTTCTATTAGTGCGGCGAGGATGGCCATCCTGTTTGAGTCCTTGATAGCTGTCCATAAGAGGTTGGCTTTAGCGGGGATCGAGGAGTCTGAGCGAACTTCGAGTTGCCGAGGTAATGAGGCCCGTCTTTGGACTTGGAGGAAGCCAGATTATCGTCTGTAAAGGAGAGTGGGCGGCCACCGAGGAGATTCCGGTCGATCCTCGCCGGTCGCAGCGAATGCACCTAGCTCCGACCTCCGAAATTCGGAAGATCGGGGAGGCGTGGGAAGAAGATGCGAGGGTTGGCGGACGAGAAGCGGGTAGTGGCGATCTGCGGCGAGGGAGGCGGCGGCTGTCCCTGTTGCAAGTGAGGATGAAGATGGCGGCTCCTGGGGCGTCTAGGTCTATCAATCCCTTCTGGGATTTTGTTTTTATGTGTTTCGGCCGTTTAAGAGGCCATGATGTTTTACGGGACTGGCCGTTGGTGGCTTGAATCCCTGCCTTTATGGGGTTTTGTTTGTATTTCAGTCTCAATCTATGAAAGCTTTTAATTATTTATGAACTTCAGTTTTTCTTTGAAGTATGAGAAGAGGTGTGAGTTGTCGTCTCATTCCTAGTTCCCGATGATCACCGTACCTATGCGCATAAAGCGAGATTTTCCGCGGTTTACCGATTCTGCGAAAAACTTCGTGGCGAATAGGCTTAAGTGAAGAGACAAATTTTTGGATCTTATACCATACTATGTCTGTGAGATGTCAAGATCCAGCGTGGCTGGGTTTAGAGCAAGACCTAGGTTTACTCTCGGACTGAGGCTTTCGATGACAAATCGGCTTCGTTTTGCCTGTTTGCGATTTTAACCTGACTTCGTGCCGTTTAAAATCCAGCGAATTGTTGTCGGCTTATGATTTGTTTTGGCGTGAGTCGAGCTACTTCCTTCTGAAGAGCTAGACCAAAATTTTGGATTTCTTGTATAGCAGCTATGTTTATCCTTGTCGGATGTAAGAGAGCCTACCCTCGAAGGCGGCTATTTGTCTGTTTAGGGCGTTAGAGTTCGTTTGTTGTGATCAGCAACAACGAAATGATACCGTTTTGAGGTGCGTTTGTATATTTTTAGAGAGCGAAGATTTAGGTCTGCAATGTTTTCGCGGAAAAGAATGTCCTTCAGCGTTAGCGGCGTCACCATAATGCTGAAGGTCGATTTTTCCTTATGCGCATTTCGGCGTTGAAGCGTTCGCGGGCTTTGGGGATGTCTTTTGCGAATGCTTCGCAGCCAGAAAACTGTCGTTCCGTTTTGGGCGGGACCAAGGGTGGCGTAGGTTTGACCAGGGAGAAGCGTCCATTCACCATGCCTCGTGAAGTGTTTGGCCATCTGGGATTTGTGTTTGGATGTGATAATCGTAGCGGACACTAGATCCGCTGTTTGTGGCCGTCTCGGCTGATTTTGAAAAAGTTGAAAAGTTTGAAAATTTTAGAGTCTTGAAATTTGTGGGAGTATCACAGTATCGTTACCCTCCCCTTTTAAATGGGATAGCTGAACTCGCCGATTGGCGAGTTGCCTCTGATATCCTTGTCTAGGGATCAAGCCATCTCGTAGTTCTTTGGTACCGCGCTTTATCGTTTAGTGGTAGTATTTTTGAGGTGCATCGCATTCAAGTTCTCGAGTTTTGGCGTCTTGCATGTTTGCGATTTGGTATGAGCCTGGTGGACTTACTTTTATGACTTTGTACGGTCCTTCGGTTTGCTCCCAGTTTTCCTGCGTTTGGATTCGGCAGTGTTTTGGAAGACTTTTAGTAAGACTATCGCCTTCTTTGAACCTGCGATGGCGCGTTTGAGTTGTAGTATCTTTGCGACGGCGTGCTGGTAATTCTGGATTGGTGAGTGCCTGGTCCGGCTCATTGATGAGTCGAGGTTGTCCAGCATCATAAGCGTCGTTTAAATCCTCTCTTTGGGGAGGAATCTTCTCCGTACTCAGGGAATTCTACTTCCCGGGGATCATACATTCCGTTCATTAGCGAGGGCAAATGGAGTTTCACCCGTATCCCGTCTTGGGGTTATGCGATCCGACCAAAGAACTCCTTGAGCTCCTCGCCCCGCCCCTTCTTGGCGTCTGGCGTTTCTTGAGTCGGTTTATTGATGGTTTCTGCCTGTCCATTGCATTGCGGATATCGGGAGTTGACTTTGTAAGTCATTATTTTCCATTTTGGCAGAATGCTTGAATCGAGTAGAGATAAATTGAGATCCATTATCTGTTACGATTTGATGCAGGGGATGTCTAGTTATGATATGTTTCAGGCGAAGTTCTCGACTTGTGTGTCCTTGATACTTCGTAGGATTCGCTTCTACCCATTTGGAAAAGAAATCCGTGGGACTAGGAGGCGTTTTGTTTTGATGGGTGCATAGGTCCGGCGATGTCCATGGACCATCGCATGAAAGGATAGGGGGCGAGATCGAGAGGATCTCAGCGGGTTGATGGATTGTTGGAGCATGCGTTTGGCATTTTCGCGCCAGGGCGAACTTCGCGATCTTTACCATGGTTGGCCAGTAATAACCGTGGCGTTTGATTTTAACAGCGAGAATCTTCCGCGGAATGATTTCCGCATGATCCTGAATGGACCTCCTTCATGATTCTCCTTGCTCTTTCCCCTTCTCGCATGCCATGAGAGGACCAGAGAAACACCACTTATAAATTTCTCCCTCTATCGTGACGTACCGTGCAGCTTGGGTTTTATTTCACGGGCCGCCCATTTTTGTGAGGTAGGTTCCATTCATATAGGCTGGATTGGTTCTAACCAAGGGCTGTCGCAGCCATATTCCGGTCGGGTTCACATCCGCTTCGGCTGATCCTCGACTTCTTCCATCTTCAATCTCGTCCTGGATTAGATTGATGACCACTGGTGGTCGATGCTTCGGATGCTTTCGATGAACTTCGACCGGGATTACTCTTTGGAGCCCTGGATCTGAGCTTGGCGAGGGCAGCCAAAGCGTCAGCCTGGCGTTTTCCGGCGAGAATTCTGGTCGAGGCGAACTGGTCGAAATTCGAGCCAGCTCTTGGGCGAGTTTTAGATATCGTCCATCCTTTAGTCTCTCGCCTCATATTCTCCGCTGTATTGATTGGCGACTAACTGAGAATCGCGGAAGTAGCGTGAATATTGCAGTTTTTTAACCCATGGGCCAGCCGCAATCCTGCGGCGAGTGCCCGTATTCTGCCTCATTGTTTGGGCGTGAAAAGCCAATCGGAAGACTGCTCTAGTTTCTCCGTTTGGAGAGGTGAGCGTATTCGATTCGGATCCTTGTTTGGACAAAGATCCGTCGGCGTGGAGGACCCAAGTTGAGTTTGGTTCCTCGATAGTCATGTCTCTAGTGGGTAATTCTACCAGAAATCCGCCAGTGCAGGACTTTGCACCGTCCTTGGCGGTATTGACGTCATACTCACTCGAGTTCGATTGCCCATTTGCGAGCCTCGGATTGACTTGGACTATGCAGGATTATTAAGTAGCGGAGCGTGGTGAGAACCACTATAGCGAGACTGGAAATATGGTCTTAGTTTTTCTTGCGAGGTTATGCGAATGCTAATTTTCCATTAGAGGTGTCGAGTTTCGCATCAGTAATGTCTTGCTACGTAAAGATTGGTTTTGTTAAGCGGCGTTCTTCTCATTATCAAAGGCGCCACTGACTGCCGTTCGCGGAAACTGCGATATAGAAAAGTTCGCCTTCCACGGGTTTCGCGAGGACTGGTGGAGTGGCTAGGTAATGTTTCAATTGCTGGAAAGCTTTTCACATGCTTTCGGACCATTGAACTTCTTGTTTCCCTTCAATGTCTCGTAAAATGGTAGGCACTTATCCGTGGACCGTGAGATGAAGCGGTTCAACGCCGCGACTCTTCGGTTAGCCTACGGACTTCTCGCTTGGTTCTCGGGGAGACCATTTCTATCAGTCGTCGATTTGTTTGGGTTGGCCTCGATTCCACGATACGTTCACGAGGTATCGAGGAATTCTCCTGATGCCACTCGCGAATCTACATTTTGCGGGTTGAGTTTCATGTTATGCTGGTTGAGTCGTGCAAAACATTCCTCTAGGTGGGCTATGTGATGCGTGTTAGTCAAGAGATTTTCACGAGCATATCATCGATGTATACTTCCATAGTTTTGCGAGCTGTTAGGCAAACATTTTGTTGACGAAGTGGCTGATATGTTGCACCTGCGTTTTAAGACCGAAGGCATTACCTTATAGCAATGCGTTCAGCGTGTGATGAGCCGGTTTTTGCGATCGTCGGGGATTCATCATGATCTGATTGTAACGGAAAAGCGTCCATGAATGGCCGAAGCTTGTTTTCCGCGGTTGCTTCGACCAGTCGGTCAATGTGTGGGGCGGAAGCAATCCTTTGGACAGGCTTTATTCAGATCCGTGAAATGCGACGAACCGCGCATTTGCCGTTTTTCTTTTACCACGGCCGAGTGTGAGCCAGTCGGATACCTGACTTCATTATCGACCCTACTTTGAGGAGTCTTCGACTTCCTCATTGCTGCTGATGGCATTTCAGGTCAACTTTCGTCTTTTTGTTTTCACGGGTTTGTGAGTTGGATCGATGTTAAGTTAAGTGACATATTACGCTAATGTCGATTCCGGCATATCCTCCATAGCCGAGCGTCGCGAGAGGTTCTTTTTGAGGCATCGGATGAGCTCGCTTTCATCGGTTCGCGGAGGTTAGCTCCGATCTCGACACACCGTTCAGGGAAGAATCGTCGAGACAGATTGAAACCACCGGTTCGCAGGTTGGTTCAGCTTCCTTCAGGGCCTCGGCTCTTTGGGACTGCCAGAAGGTCTCCGGTGAATTCGTAACCGTTTGCTTTTCGAGAGGTTTCGATTTCAGAATTTTTCCGTTTTAGTTAGGTGGCGAGGTAGATCTGAGCTGCTCATTGACTACCATGTATTGTCGACCCGAAGTTGGGAACTTGAGGCACAGGTGGAATGTTGATGGGATGCGCTCTCATGGGTTTGCAGAGGAGTTCCAACTATGCATTGTAGGATGTTGGACCATCGATCACCAGGAATTCCGTGTTTTGGCGGCGCTCCGGCTCTGACTAGGAGGTTAGTTGAACCGAGGTCATAATTTCTCGAGTCAGTACTGGGCTGGGGTCATGGTAAGGCCGGGTCGGCCATCCTCTCGAGGGTGCTGTAGATAATATTGGCCGAGCATCGGTGTCGACCAATACCGTGCTACGTCGATGTCCTGGATCGTGAGTTCACGAGGGAGATCGTTGTGAGGTTTGACCGCGGGCCGTTGCTCGATCCTCGAAAGATCACGATGTTGCGGGCTGGCGAAGAAGTCATACTGAACTTTGATGATCGGTGGTTTCGAGTTAGAGGATCCGTCCCCTCCTTCCTTAGCCAAACTGTGAACGAAATTCCACCGAATTTTCGATAAATAAGATTGCGGAGAAAGCCAGTAAACCCGACTTTCCTTGAAGGTCAGGATCTCTGCGTTGCGCCTGAAATCGATAAAGTTCAATAGATAAAAATAAGAGTTTGAAATATTTGCCGGGCGTTTTATTAGATAATAGAAGCGAGTACAAGGATTCTCCGAAAACGAAAGTGCGATTTAAAGAAAAAGATAGAGTTGCAGGCAGCCAAGCGTCCTAAGCCTTGCTCCGTAGTCTAACCACCTAAACCAGTTTTTCTAAGCTAGCAGGATGCTCTAAGTCTAATTCACCGGTTTTGGGATCCTCTTCTCTTCTGCTCGCTCTCCTTATATACCCATCTCTACGTCGGTTTGCCTTGGGGTGATGGGCCTGCGCCTTTGGGCCCAAGCCTATCTCTTAGGATGTTCCATTTTAGTAGGTCTTGTAATTATCTCGAGTTTTCCGCTATCTTTCGATGACTTGATGTTTACTCGATGTCGTAGAATCGGGAGTAACCGCTATAGCCTGATTAGACCAAACTTCGAGGGCTGATCCAAACAAGCTAAAGCGAATGAACCGAAACACGATAGGACGAGAACCAGGGCGAGGTCGCGGACCGGCTTGAACCCGACCAGCGCGATGGTGCAGCGGCGCTAACGAGGAATACGCCGGCGCGCCAGGCGAGGTGCCCGCCAGGCCAACCAGCCAGCGTCGATGCCCGCCCGGCATGGCAACCAGCCAGCGTCAGCGCCCGGCATCAGGCTGACCAGCGTCTGGCCGCGTATGGCCAGCCAGCGTCCAGCGTGCCGCCGCGAAAGGCGACCCAGCGAGCCAGGTGCGCGCATGAGCCGAATGCCGCCGGCCAGGCGGCGTCCAGCGTGCAGCGGCGCCAGGCGAGTGCCGCCCGGCGCCAGGCCAGCCAGCGTCCAGCGTGCCGCCGTCGAGGCGAGGTGCCGCCCGGCATAGGCCGGCCAGCGGCAGGTGCCGCGGCGCCAGGCAGTGCCGCCCGGCCAAGGCAGCGTCCAGCGTGCGCCGGCGCCAGGCGAGTGCCGCCGGCGCCAACCAACCAGCGTCCAGCGTGCGCGGCGCCAGGCGAGTGCCGCCGGCGCCAGGCGGCCAGCGGCAGTGCCGCCCGGCATCAGCGCCAGCCCGCGTCCGCGCGGCGCCAGGCGGTGCCACAGGCCAGGCAACCATCCAGATGCGCCCGGCGCCAGGCGAGTGCCGCCCGGCATGAGCCAACCAGCGTCAGCGTGCGCCCGGCCAGGCAGCCGTCCAGCGTGCGCCCGGCATGGCGAGTGCCGCCCGGCGCCAGGCCGTCTCGCGTTCGTGGGTTTTCGTTGTTCGACCTTTCCCTCGTCGGTCGTTTTCGGGAAGGTCTTTAGCGTAGGCCCGAGATAACCGTTTTTGACCCCAACATTGCACTCTCATTACCAACGGGAATCCGGAATTTGACTCTTTCAGGAACCTGGTAAAACTCTCGAAGAACCTTGAGATATTCGAAACCGAGCTCGGCGCAAAGGAGCACCAGGCTGCCTCGAGGCCTCCTCCGGACAGGGATCTCTGGCAGTGTTGAGGGCGAACCTACAAGGCTTCGGTAATGCGTTCTTCTTTTCCTCCTCGACCAACTCCTCCTGCTTCACCGTCACATGGGCAGGAGAGTCATCCGAGGATGAATGGGAAGAAGAGTTTTCTCTTTGAGGATCTTGAAGACATTGTTCTTAAAGAGAGAGAAAGGATTCTTGAGAGAGAGTAAAAACCTTGTGATGAAGTAAGAATGAGATTTCTTACTCCATATAAAGGAGGTAAAATCACTATTTACCCGATTTTTCGACAAGCGATTACGTCTCAACACCTTCCCTGCGGCTATACATTAAGCTGGATCCGACAGGCTCACGGTTCCTAGCTAGGCTGAGGCTAACTGTTGGGGTCAAAATGGGTCAATGGCGAAATCGTCACCGAAAATCCTCGAAAGAAAAGCCAGCGGACGATCAAATCCAAGCGGTGGAGTAAAACCGATAAAACTCACCGGAAGGCTCGTCCACTCCCATCTGGCACCAGCGGCGAGGGTCCTGGCCGCCATCCGTCGCGATCATCTCATGACCTCGGGCAATGGCGGCATCTTGGTCCCTTGAAACCCATGTCTGGATTGTCGAGATCTACAATGAGTCTTCCGTAAAGCCTTCCGATTGTTTAAAAGATTCATCTTTTAACACATCTAAAGCTCAAAACCACATTGCGCATCCTCGGCGGCGGAAAATCTACAAATCCAAGTCCATCTCAAATCCGATACTCGCGAATTTGTTGGATTAGAAGCGATTATCGAAATCTCTGACTAAAGACCTTCCCAAACTCAAAAGATTTCCATAAGCGACTGCCGAGGAAAGATCGAACAACGAAAAAACCACAGGCGGCAAAGCGGACCTGGCGGCGGCCGCAGCGAGACGGGCACAGCCTGGCGCGGTAACCTCGACCTGGCGCCCGCAACCACCAGCGGCAGATGGCAACCTGCCAGCGGCTCCAACCGAGCCAGCGCGCAAAGCGGAGACCTTGAGCGGCCTAGCGCCAGCGGCACCCACCTTCGCCAGCCGGCCTCACCCCCTGGCACCAGCGGCATGCGGGATCGGGCACAGCCTGGCGCCAGCCACCAGCCTAAGCGCCAGCCGGCCGGGGCAGCGAGGCCTGGCCTAAGCGCCCAGCGGCACCGACCTGGCCCAGCCGTAAGCCAGCGCCGAGCTAACTAGCGCCAGCCCGGCACCTGGCGCCGGCGCAGAAGACCTGGGCTGGCTGGCGCGGCGGCACCGGCCTGGCGCCCGGCTGATGATACACTAAGTGGATCACTCGACCCGGACTGATAAGGGGATATGATCTCAGACAGATTGAATGAAAATGATGGATTGAAGAAGTCGCACAACTTGGAAGGCTGTTTATATTCGAACTCCGATTGTTGCTTGATATGGCGCACAAGTCCAACAAAAAGGAGATATAAATGGATCGAAGATTCGCACAGCAGATCACGGAAGGCTGCTGATATTCGAAGCCAATTTGTTGCGGATGTGGCGCACGGTCCAACAAGGAGCAGCCTCGATCTGTTGCGGATATGGCCTACCCGGTCCAGCGAGAAGAGAGTTACTTGGAGCCAACCACACCAGAACAAGAAAAGTGAGATTCCCTCTCAAGGTTCCAAAATAATCACTCAAAACTTTTTTATTTCATTGATCAAATGGCCTTTATATAGTAGGCAAAAGAATACAAAAGGTTTAGTCAACATCTAGAAACTTGAAAACTCATAAATATTAAAACTTGACCAAGAACAATGACCAAAGACCAAAGACCAAAGACCAAGACTTTTGACCGAAAATGGGAATTTGTGGTGCATAACTCTTCGGCTGATCTCGTCCTTTTGCATGGTCGAGCGGGCTCTGGATTGCCGTCAAATATATTATTTGACCATACCTTCGTTTCTTGTTGGGCCTTTCTTTCGTTGGGCTGAAGTATGTTCATAAACATATTTTCATAAATCGTCAAACCCATCGTTTAAAACTCAAGCCAAAAGCCAAACTTTCTTGATTTGTTTCTGCTGCTGATTCAGGGCACATCATTCCCTCCTTCTTTAAAAGATTTGCCCTCAAATCTGTCTTTCTTTAACTTCAGATAGAATGATCTCTTGGCTTTTTAAGTAAAACTCTTTTCGTTTTTTTTTAGAAAGAAGATGAAAGGTAGAAGATGGATGAAGAAGATGGAAAGATGAAAAATGAACAGATAGTACGGTTAGTGGCTCTGATACCACTTGATGCACCTAAATTAGGATCACTTTCGGCCGGACTGATAAGGGGATATGATCTCAGACAGATTGAATGAAAATGATGATGGATTGAAGGGTGCACAACAGTTGCGGAAGGCTGTTGATATTCCGAACTCCGATTGTTGCTTGATATGGCACAAGTCAACAAAAAGGAGATATAAATGGATCGAAGGTCGCACAGCAGATCGCGGAAGGCTGTTTATATTCGAACTCCGATTGTTGCTTGATATGGCGCAAGTCCAACAAAAAGGAGATATAAATGGATCGAAGAATTCGCACAGCAGATCGGAAGGCTGCTGATATTCGAAGCCAATTTGTTGCGGATGTGGCCACCGGTCCAACAAAGGGCAGCCTCGATCTGTTGCGGATATGGCCCGGTCCAGCGAGAAGAGAGAGTTACTTGGAGCCAACCACACACAAGAACAAGAAAAGTGAGATTCCCTCTCAAGGTTCCAAAATAATCACTCAAAACTTATTTTATTTCATTGATCAAATGGCCTTTATATAGTAGGCAAAGAATACAAAAGGTTTAGTCAACATCTAGAAACTTGAAAACTCATAAATATTAAAACTTGACCAAAGAACAATGACCAAAGACCAAAGACCAAAGACCAAGACTTTTGACCGAAAATGGGAATTTGTGGTCGCATAACTCTTCGGCTGATCTCGTCCTTTTGCATGGTCGACGGGCTCTGGATTGCCGTCAAATATATTATTTGACCATACCTTCTCGTTTCTTGTTGGGCCTTTCTTTCGTTGGGCTGAAGTATGTTCATAAACATATTTTCATAAATCGTCAAGCCCATCGTTTAAAACTCAAGCCCAAAAGCCAAACTTTCTTGATTTGTTTCTGCTGCTGATTCAGGGCACATCATTCCCTCCTTCTTTAAAAAGATTTGCCCTCAAATCTGTCTTTCTTTAGCTTCAGATAGAATGATCTCTTGGCTTTTTCGTAAAACTCTTTTCGTTTTTTTTTTTTTTTTTTTAGAAAAGAAGATGAAAGGTAGAAGATGGATGAAGAAGATGGAAAGATGAGAAAAATGAACAGATAGTACGGTTGAGTGGCTCGATACCACTTGATGCACCCTAAATTAGGATCACTCGGCCCGGACTGATAAGGGGATATGATCTCAGACAGATTGAATGAGAAATGATGGATTGAAGGGTCGCACAACAGTTGCGGAAGGCTGTTGATATTCGAACTCCGATTGTTGCTTGATATGGCGCACAAGTCAACAAAAAGGAGATATAAATGGATCGAAGGGTCGCACAGCAGATGCGGAAGGCTGCTGATATTCCGAAGCCAATTTGTTGCGGATGTGGCGCACGGTCCAACAAAGAACAGCCTCGATCTGTTGCGGATATGGCCACCGGTCCAACGAGAAAGAGAGTTACTTGGAACTAACCACACCAAGAACAAGAAAAGTGAGATTCCCTCTCAAGGTTCCAAAAATAATCACTCAAAACTTATTTTATTTCATTGATCAAATGGCCTTTATATAGTAGGCAAAGAATACAAAAGGTTTAGTCAACATCTAGAAACTTGAAAACTCATAAATATTAAAACTTGACCAAAGAACAATGACCAAAGACCAAAGACCAAAGACCAAAGACCAAGACTTTTGACCGAAAATGGGAATTTGTGGTCGCATAACTCTTCGGCTGATCTCGTCCTTTTGCATGGTCGACGGGCTCTGGATTGCCGTCAAATATATTATTTGACCATACCTTCTCGTTTCTTGTTGGGCCTTTCTTTCGTTGGGCTGAAGTATGTTCATAAACATATTTTCATAAATCGTCAAGCCCATCGTTTAAAACTCAAGCCCAAAAGCCAAACTTTCTTGATTTGTTTCTGCTGCTGATTCAGGGCACATCAGGCGGCATGCGGGACGGGCCTGGCCTGGCGCCGGTGGCACCCGTCACGCGGGCCGACCTGGCGCCCGGCGGCACCGCCGTCAGCGGGTTGGCCTGGCGTCGGTCAGCGACCCTCGTCGGTCTCGGTCCTATCGTGCCGGTTCGATCCCATCTTAGCTTGTTGGATCAATCTCGCCAAGTTTGGTATGATCACAGTTACTCTAGAACGCCACTTTCTCGACTAAACAAGGAATTGAGGTTCGCCGGAAACACGAAACCTTCAAAGACCGCCCTTCGAAAACCAGAAAACGCTTAACGCCTAACGTGGCCAAAAGCGTACGTCACGATTTTCGAAAAGGAAGGATAACTATGATGGTTTATCTTTATCCTCACATAAGAGATAAATGGCAAGTTTCCAGAAGATAAATATCAAGTTTCCAGAAGATAAATATCAAGTTTCCAGAAGATAAATGTCAAGTTTCCGATAAACACGAAGATGGACGAAAATGGAAAAGGCCCGACTCAGCCAGCGAAGATAGACCGCCTTAGGAGGAGTATATAGGAGAGCTTTGAGCAAGAAGCAAACCAGATCACAAACTTTCAAGCACTTAGCACTTAGAGCGATTTGGCATTCTTTTCTGTTTTCACTAGCGAGCTCGCGACTCAACTAGGATAGACTTAGGCAACCAGACTAGCGGACTCCTCGACAGCCCTTACGGCGGTTTCTTTTCTTGTTGTACCGCTCAAGCGAGAATTCAGAAATAAAATCTCTTTAAGCTCAACTTTTACGATTTCTATTTTCGCAACTTTATTTGATTGTTTCGCGGTGCGCCGTGCAGATATCGGGACCTTCAAGGAAGATCGGGTTAACTTCGGTTTTCCTCCGCAAATCTTTATCGGAAATTGACGGTGTGAATTTCGGTTCCCACAATCCGTCCCCCTCCTTCTAGCCAAACTGTGGGAACCGAAATTCACACCGCCGATTTTAATGAATAAAACGGAGGAAAGCCAAGTTAACCCGACTTTCCCTGGTCCGATTCTCGCGACAGCCAACGACAAGTGATCGAATAAATGCGCGGAAAAAGTTTGTTAAGATTTGGGACTGGACCATAAGAAAGGCTGCATAATGCACTCTTCGAGGATCAAGTCGGACGTAGTTCAGTTTAGAAAGAGTTGAACAAGAGATCAAACCGTCTGGCGGGTTAGGTCTAGTATGGCGTTTGTCATAGAAACAGGCATGTCGAAGATAGCGCCTAGGGTTTCTAATGCGAGCTCTGAAGTAAAAGAATTGTCCGATCCTTCCGAGAGAGCCGGAGATTTGCGAGCAGGAGGCTGACCAGGCGTTCTAGGACCTGGTTCGTCTAGTATGAGCGCTATCATGAAACGGGCATGTTGAAGGTAATGCCTAGGGTTTCTATGTGCGGAGCTCTGAGTAGAAGAATTGTTAGATCCTTCCGAGAGGAACAGGGGTCTGCGGAGAAGATAAAACTAGAACAAGAGGCGGCCAGACGTTCTAAGTCCTGCCTCGCTGGCCTAACCACCTAAGTTCTAAGCTCTCTAAGCTAGCGGGAGTTCTCTAAGTCTAGATTCTAGGATTTTCGGATATCCTCCTCTTCTACTCTTGCTCTCCTTATATATCCACTCCAAGGTCGGTTTGCCTTAGGATGATGGACCTGCGCTTTGGGCCCAAGCTTATCTCTTCAGGAAATATTCCATTTTCGCCGGTTCACGTAATTATCCTCGAGTTTTCCGCTATTTTTGGTGACTTGATGTTTATCCGGCGTTAGGAATCGGATAAATCGTCATAGCCTGATTGGGCCTGAATCCTTAAAATCGTAGTAAGTCCGTGGACTTGTCTTAAGTCGTTGAGCGTTTTATACGATTTCTGGAAGACTATCTTTCTCGTAAAATAAACCGTATAACTTAAAGAATCGATGTTCAAGTTAATCGATCTTTGTTTTATCGATATCTTTACGAGAAATCAATCCTTCTAGTTTTTGTCGTAAAACATGAGGGCGATTCAAGCGAATCGAAGATGTTCATTCCATAGCGTGATCGTACCAAACTCATGAGGATCGATCAAACAAGCCAAGATGGGTCAGACCGAGCATGATGGGACGAGACAAGGGCGAGGGCCGTCGATGGCGCCAGGCGAGGTGCGCCGGCGCCAGGCGGCCAGCGTGGCAGCGTGCCGCCGGCGCCAGGCGTCCAGCGTGGCGATGCCGCCCGGCGCCAGGCGGCCAGCGTGGCAGCGTGCCGCCCGGCTCATGCCGACCAGCGTGGCGATGCCGCCCGGCATAGGCGGGTGTGCCGCCGGCGCCAGGCGGCCAGCGTGGCAGCGATGCCGCCCGGCGCCAGGCGACCAGCGTGGCAGCGTGCCGCCGGCGCCAGGCGGGTGTGCCGCCCGGCGTAGGCGTCCAGCGTGGCGATGTGCGCGTAGGCGACCAGCGTGGCAGCGTGCCGCCGGCGCCAGGCGGCCAGCGTGGCAGCGTGCCGCCGGCGCCAGGCGAGTTCGCCCGGCGCCAGGCGTCCGGTGCCAGCAGGCGTTTTGAAGATCTCGGCGAGGGCTTCGATTTGATATCTTGATCGTTGTCTGGTTCCTCCACGGTTTGAAGAGCGACCTCTTGAGTTTGAGGCAGATTCTTTAGGGTTTTGTGGTGATCGAATCTTGATGTCCTTGAAGCGGACCGATCTTTCGGGGACTCGTCAGCGCCGCCGTAGTCTTCGATCTTACTTTCAAGAAGTGTTTCACGAAGAACCCATAAGTAAAAAATAATCCTAGCCGTTGATTTGAGATAACCGTTTTTGACCCCACCGGAGAGTGGATATTCTAATTTGAGAAAATCTTGTATAACTTCTCTTCAAATTATCCGAGACTTTTTGTTTTGAGTAATACTTTCCAGAGACTTTCAGTCATTGATTCCGTCGTGACCTATTTTGACACCAACACTCAGTTAATTAGCCAATCAATACAGCGGAGAATATGAAGCAAAGGGCGAAATTATGGATATCTAAAACTTCGTCCAAGAACTGGCTCGTGGTTTCGACCAGTTAAGCCCTGACCAAATTCATTTCGGAAAACGTCAGGCCGGCGCTTGGCTGCCCTCGCCTCAAGCTCAGATCCAGGGCTCAAAGGATAATCCCGTCGAATTCATCGAACATCCAAGCATCGGACCACCAGTGGTGCGTCAATCTAATCGAGGAGAGATTGAAGATCTGAGGAAGAAGTCGAGATCAACGGAAGCGGATGTGGACCAAACCGGTATGGCTGCGACAGCCCTTGGTTAGAACCAATCGAGCCTAATGAATGGAACCTTAGCGAAAAATGGGCGTAAAGTGAAAACCAAAGACACAGTATGTCCGCGATAGAGAAATTTATAAGTGGCGTTTCTCGGTCTCTCATGACATGCGCATAAGGAGAAAGGCAAGAAGAATCATGGAAGAGGTCCATTCTGGATCATGCGAAATCATTCTGGCGAAGATCTCTCGCGATCAAAATCAAGCGCCCGCGGTTATTATTGGCCAACCATGATAAAGACTGCGAGAAATTAAGCCGGAGTCGAAAATGCCAAAAGCATGCTCCAACAATCCATCAACCAGCGAAATCCTCTCCTCAATCGTCCCCTATCCTTTCATGCGATGGTCCATGGACATTGTGGACCTATGCATCCATCAAAACAAAAGCGCTTCCTCTAGTCCTCCGCAGTTTCTTTTCCAAATGGGTAGAAGCAGAATCCTACGCCAAGTATCAAAGACACACAAGTCGAGAACCGTGCGGAAGCATATCATAACTAGACATGGGGTCCGTGCGAAATCGTAGCGGATAATGGATCTCAATTTATCTCGCTTTCGATTGAAGCATTCTGCGAAAGGTGGAAAATCGACTTACAAAGTCAACTCCCAGGTATCCATGATGCAGCGGACAGGCAGAGACCAACAACAAGACCGTCCTTGGCGGACTAAAAATTGCCTAGACACCAAAAGGCGATGGGCAGAGGAACTTCGAAGGAGTTATTTGGTTATCGTACAACCCCAAGGCAGACTACAGGTGAAACTCCATTGGCTCGTTTATGGAGCAGAATGCATGATCCCAGCGAGTAGAATTCCGGGTAGGAAAGATTCCTCGAGCGAGAAGATTTAAGCGGCGCTATGATGCTGGACAATCTCGATCTTATCAATGAGCGCGTGACCAGGCTCATTGAATCAAAATTACCAGCAGCTGCGCATAAAGTACTACAACTCAAGCGTCGCCATCGCGGAGTTCAGAGAAAGCGATTTAGTCTTCACATAAAGTCTTCCAAAACACTGCGAGCAAAGCATAGGAAAGCGGGAACAAACTGGGAAGGACCATACAAAGTCATAAAAGTAGTCCGACCAGGTTCGTACTAAATCGCTAACATGCAAGACGTAAAATCCCAAGAACTTGGAGCAGCGATGCATCTTAAAAATACTATCACTAACAATGGCGTGATACAAAGAACTTCTGAGATGGCTTGATCCTCGAAAAGATGCGTAGGCAACTTCGCTAACGGCGAACTCAGCTATCCCCGATCAAAGGGGGAAATTGCGTATACTAAATACTCCACAATTTGAAAATTCTGAAACTTTGAAACTCTTTTTAGACAACGCATTTAGCCAATTACTGAGCGGCAGCCAACGGATCTAGTATCCACTAAGCAATTATCACATCAAAAACAAATCGGAGATAACACTTCAAGCAAAGTGAATGTAGGCGTTCTCCTGGGTCAAATTCTGCGACCCTTGGTCAGCGTCAAAAGCGGAAACAACAGTTTTCTGGCGAACATTAGCAAAACATCCCCAAGCCAGCAAGCGTTTCGACCCGCAATCGGCGCCAAGAAAAGTCGACCTTCAGCCTTGCAAGGCGTCATTAGCAGCAGGACATTCTTTTCCGCCAAAGCGTTGCAGAGCGAAATCTTAGATCTCTAGAACTCAAAACATACAAAGCGCACCTCAAAGCGGTATCATTTAGTTTGTTGCTGATCACAACAAGCGAACTCTAATGTCCTAAGCGGACAAATAGCAGCCCTTGAGGGATAGGCTCTCTTGCATCCGACAAGGATAAACATAGCAGCTATACTGAAAATCAAATTTTGGTTTAGCTCTTTGTAAAGGATTAGCTAGACTCACGCCCGAACAAATCATATAAGCCGACAACAATTAGCGGTTTTTAAGCGGTGCGAGTCAGGTTAAAATCGCAAACGGAAGCAAAAGCGAAAGCGATTTGTCATCGCCAAAGCCTCAGTCCGAGTAAACCAGGTATTGCCCTAAACCCAGCCATGCTGGATCTTGACATCTCACAGACATAGTATGGTATCACGAGATCAAAATTTGTCTCTTCACTTAAGCCTATTTGTTTCACGAACTTTTTAGCGTAAATCGGTAAACCCTTGAGAAAATCTGCTTTATGCAAACAATAGGTACGGTGATCATCAGGGAACTAGGAATGAGACAACAACTCACACCTATTTCTCATACTTCAAAAACTGAAGTTCATAAATAATCGAAAAACGTTTCATAGATTGAGACCGCAAAAGTTCAAACAAAACCCCAAAAAGGGGCAGGGATTCGAAGCCACCAACGGCCAGTCCCGGTAAATACATCATGGCCTCTTAACGGCCGAAACACATATAAAAAGAAATACCAGAAGGGATTGATAAACCTAGACGCTCCCAGGAGCGTCACCTTCATCCTCAAACTCACCCGCGATGGGGATAGCCTCGCCGTCGCCTCCCTCGGTCGCACCACCACTACCCGCCTCGTCCGCGTCAGCCTTGCAATAATCTCCCGTGCGCTCCTGATCTTCTGAGTCTTCGGAGGTTGGCGCAAGGGTGCATTCGGCCTGCAGGCCGGCAAGGATTAAATCAAAATCTCCCTCGGTGGTCGCCCACTCTCCTTTACAGGACGATAGTCTGGCTTCCTCCAAATCCAAAGAGCGGCCTTACTCAAGCAACTCGAGCTCACTCAGACTCCCCTCGATCCCCGCTAAAGCCAAGTCCCTCTTGCGGATGGCTATCAAGGACTCAAACAGGGTGGCCATCCTCGCCGACGACCAAAGAAGTCGCCGCAGGCATCGGCAACCGGGATCTACGGCGTTCATCTCCTCATGAGTCACGGACCTTCGCTGAAGGCGGTGGACTTCCGAGGATTTGCTCTTCTTCTCCTTCTTCACCTTGAGTAGCGAACTCGCTGTCTTCCCAAGTTCACGCTCAAGGTCGCTGATACGAACCTCAAGCTGGGACGTCTGCGCAGCATGGGTGTCCTCGACGGTCTGCAGCGTAGCCTTAGTACGCTTCAGCGCTTCCTGCGATGACTCCAGCTCCTTCGATAGACTATTGACTTCCGATCCACACTCGCCAAGCATTCCGTCAATCAGCGACACAAACTGTCCACAAAAGAAGGGGTAAGTATCATCATAAAAAAGAAAAGCAATACAAGAATTGCAGATAGATTGAAATCGAACCTTGGAACGATGGCGCGCCAACGGCTCTTAAAGTTCGCTCTCCTCGCTCTTCGCACCCCGCTTCCTTTTTGCTCCGGATGCCGCACCAGCCCTTGCCCTTCCCTTGGGCAACGGCGCGGCACCAGCCGCTGGCAGTCCCAAGACGAGTTCCCTCTTTGCCGGGGGAAGAGGTGTAGATTATATTGCATCCTCTCTTCCGGAGATCACGATCGGAGCAGTCGAAGAACCCGATGGATGAACCTGAACATCAGGAATCTGCTCAAGAATCTGCTCTGGAACAATAACCCCTTCCGCAGGCAGGAGGGCATTGGATGGGACTTCGGGGCTGGGAACCGGAAGAACAAGCGAAGGGGCGAAGGAGCAGACAAAGAGATCGAGAAACAGGCAAAGGAGTTGGAGCCTCGGAAGGAACATCGGCGCCCCAGTCCCCGCTTTGAGCCTTCGCGAAAGCACTCCGGGATAGCTTAGCCTTGAAAGAGTCAAACCCATCAATGAGGGACGGAGTAGCATCGTGAACGGCCAGAACCGACGGAGCTTGGCTGGCCTCGCCAATCTCAACATCAGAATCATTCTTTTTAACTTGGGATGAAGACATTTTCTTTTCTTGAGAGAGAAGAAGAGAGAATTTGAAAAGATGTGAAGAATGAGAAGGGAAGGCTGGCAATTTATAAGAAAAGGAGGGATGATGACGTAGGTTTCCTGTGGAAAAGAATCCTTATCCGAAAATTTCGATTTTCAGAAAACTCGAATCATTCGCCCGCAAAATCGTCTCCGATCTTACGAGCTGGGGGGCTAACTGTTGGGGTCAAAAACGGTTATCTCGAAATCTACGGCTAAAGATCCTTCCAAACTCAAAGACTTCCGCATCGAACGCCAACGGGGAAAGATCGGCAACGGAAACCCACGGGCGGAAACCCCCTGCCGGGCGTAGGCGAGACGGAGCTGCCTGGCACTGGGCGGTAAGCGTTAATGCAGCCGGCCTGCCGGCGGCAAAGCGCCACGCTGAAGCCGCCTGGCGCCGGCGGCAAGCCACGCTGAAGCCGCCTGGCGCCGGCGGCTAAGCGTCCGCGAAACCGGCCTGGCGCCAGCGGCAAGCGTCCACCTGAGCTGGCCTGGCGCCGGCGGTTAGCGCCACGCTGAAGTTGGCGCATGCCGGGCGTAAGCCTCCGGCCGCGGTAAGCTGCCACGCTGAAGCTGGCCTGGCGCCAGCGGCAACCTGGCGCCGGTCGATGGTCCTCGTCCTGTTCTCGGTCCCATCATGCTCGGTCTGATCCCATCTTGGCTTACTTGGATCAATCCTCGCGAGTTTGATCACGATCCGACTCTGGAATAAACATCTTCGATTCGACTTCGATTGGAATCATCCCGATGTTTTCGACAAAAATTAGAAGGATTGGATTTCTGTTAGAAGATATCGTATAAAACAAGATCGATTAACTTTCGAACATCGATCCTTTAGGCTACGGTTTGTTTTCACGAGAAGATAGTCTTTAGAAAGCGTATAAAGCGTTCAGCGACTTAAGACAAGTCCACGAACTTACTTACGATTTTAAGAATTCAGGTCCAATCAGGCTATGACAGTTTATCCGATTTCCCAAACATCGGATAAACATCAGAATCACCGAAAAATAGGGGAAAACTTCGAGGATAATTACGAAGATCGGCGAAAATGGAATACTTCACGAAGAGATAAACTTGGGCCCAAAGGCGAGGTCCATCATCCTAAGGCAAACCAACAAGGTGGGTATATAAGGAAAGCAATAGCAGGGGAGAAGGGGATCCAAAAACTAGACTTAGAGCACTTTGCTAGCTTAGAAGAATTAGGGTTTAGGTGGTTAGACTAGCGGGGCAAGGCTTAGGACTTTGGCTGCCTGGACTCTATCTTTTCTTTAAATCGCCAAATCTCTCGTCTTTGAGAATCCTTGTATTCATATCTTTCATTTAATAAAAGCGCCTTCGAGCAAACATTACAATTTTTGTTTTGTCATCTGTTAACTTTCGATTTAGGTGTACAGCCAGAGAATCCGGACCTTCAAGGAAAGTCGGGTTTACTTGGCTTTCCTCCGCAATCTTATTCATTAAAATCGACAGTGTGAATTTTGATTCCCACACTTTTTATCTTTGATTTTTTCAAACCATATTTTCCTGCATGGAAAACCTTTCGTACGACGGATTCTATCCATACACTGATGAGTCACTTGAGATCCCAACCGAGATTGTTTTCCTCCTTTCTTCTTATTTCGACAAACCTTAGATGGCGCTTCTTGGGTATTTTACCATGTACGATTTGTTTCTCAAGGAGTGCCACGTTTTCCCTTCCTAATCTCCTGCTCGCCTACTGCCTCAAGACAGGATGACGATTTCTCAACTATCGGTTTTGTTTTAATTTTAATATTATCTAACTATTTTGTTTTCTTTTTGCAGTTTGCCCAGTGAAATCACAGAAGCAATTTTAAAGACTGAAACTGATCGTTGAGCAGTGTAACGGCATTCTAGCTCAGGACTAGTAGTCAATCACCCTGCCATTATTACCTCCATACTTTCGGTGTCATCACTGGTGAGTGTTTATTCATTTTCAATGATATTTGCACCTC
>JAAMPC010000289.1:0-41173 GCA_016771965.1 Brassica carinata | reverse complement strand
AAGATAAACATTATATATATATATTATTTTATGTATTATATGTTTTTACATATTATGAACTAATAAATATATATTGAATAATTAAAAGTCAGTAACTATTACATATATAATTAAATTGGTGCGAACGTATAAATCAATTTTATTAATCCAAACAAGTTTTTTAAAAATTTGATAGGATATGTAATTAAATTTAAATGATATTAACATACATAGTATATTTTTAATATTAATATCTATTAAATGATGATATCTACTCATATGTTTTTCTTATCATGTGTATCTTTAATAGCAAAAACTTTAAATTACTCATAACAAAAATTTTATTGTGGGATTTATAATTTTAAAAATTTTATCAATGTTAGTTCAAAACTTTTATCAAAAAAAAAATTATTCAAAGTAAATTTTGAAATTAAAATATTTATTTATTCAATATGGTTTATAATTTAATTTAGAATGATATATATACATATATATTTTAAATCTTAATGATTAATTAAATTAGACTTTTATTTATATGATTTTGTAATCATTTGTATTTTGTCATAACAAAAAAATTTAAACCATGGATCGCAAAATTTGAATCTGAGACTTTTAACAGTTTTAGTAATTTATAATTTTAGTAATTTATAATTTTAGTAATTTATAATTTTAGTAATTTATAATTTTAAAAAATTTATCAATGTTAGTTCAAAACTTTTATCAAAAAAAAAATTATTCAAAGTAAATTTTGAAATTAAAATATTTATTTATTCAATATGGTTTATAATTTAATTTAGAATGATATATATACATATATATTTTAAATCTTAATGATTAATTAAATTAGACTTTTATTTATATGATTTTGTAATCATTTGTATTTTGTCATAACAAAAAAATTTAAACCATGGATCGCAAAATTTGAATCTGAGACTTTTAACAGTTTTAGTAATTTATAGTCGTTTTTTAAAATTCAAAATATAACATATACAGAAAAAAACTAAATTTTTATAATGTGGTTATTGTGATTTTTTAAAATTATTTTAATAGTTTAAAATTAAACAAATTTGATATAAGATACATTATTTTTTATCAGATCTTTATTATTCAAAATCATTAATTGTCATATATACTTTAGCCACATTAGACAATTCCGTAATCTTTATTTAAGGAAATAAAAAATGACATTAATAATGAATTTATTGTTATTTTAATAAAAAAACTTATAATATAATTAGATATACCAACATATTTCTCTAATAATTCTAAAAATCATCCTAGTGATGACACGTGACTACAAAAAGAAGTTGTAATGTTTCACAATTAATATATAGAGGATTTAGTTGTTAATGATTCTTAATTTTATTATTGGTTTTTTTGTTTTTCTTAAAATGGTTTAATTTGCGTTGTGTTGGTGTGGCTTTTGATCATGATGAACATAAAAAGCACTACAAATTTAACTACAATACAAATAATTAATTAGATCAAGTAGTAGATAACTCTAATACTTTAGATTCTCAGTATTATTAATTCAATACATAAAATGTTACATAACATTACTTAAATTCATTATATTTACTTTAATTTTTATATTATTGTACAAAGACTATTAATATTAACATTACTTGCACAAATAGCTATTGTCTTTATACGATCAAAGGCGTTCTCTGAACAACTGCATCTTGATAGAGATTTTTTTCTATTTTATATGATTTAAAATTAAGTTTTAGTGATATTAACAATTAACATAGATATATAGTACATTTTTAATATTGATATATGTTAAATAATATTTTATATTCATACTGTTTTTTGATCATTTGTATTTTTTAACAAAAATTTTGAATCACTCGTAACAAATTTTTTTTGTGGAATGTTTAATAGTTTTAATCATTTATAATTTTAAAAAACATTATAAAAAGTTTTAAAAATAAATATTAAGTTTTCAATATTTGTTCAAAAATTTTATCAAAAAAAAATTCAAAGCAAATTATATGGTAAATAATTTATTTTAAAAAATATTAATATATTAATATTATTAAATGAGACTTCTTATTATATAATTTTGTAGTAATTTATATCTTGTTATAACAAAAAAAATTAAAACATGGATAAAAAAATTTCAATGTGAAAATTTTAACAACTTTAGTCATTTATAGTTGTTTTTAAAAATTCAACATATAACATATACAGAAAAATCTAAATTTTTACTATATAGTTAATGAGGTTGTTTAATTTATTTTAATAGGTTAAAATTAAAAAAAAAATGATAGAGAATAGACTAATTTTTATCAAATCTTTATTATTCAAAATCATTAATTGTCATATATACTTTGGTCATATTTGGTAATTCCGTTATTTTTATTTAAGAAAACAATGAAGAACATTTATAATTAATTTATGATTAGTTTAATATAAAATTTATTATATATTTTGATGGCCTAACATATTTTTCTAAAAATTCTAATAATGATTGTGACGATCACAAGTTGTTAAAAAAAACCGTTAGCAATTCTTTTCTTTTTAATATAGAGGGGATTATTACAATAGATGTTGTTATGTGTCGTGTCATGCGTTATAAACGCAAAGGCTCCAACTAAAACCCTAAACAAGCTTCTTCCGTCTCGCCCTCTACCTCTCGTGCTTTGCTTTGCAAGTTTATTGTGATCATGGCGGCGGAGAGGAGATCGGTGATTACTCTGGGAGGAAAAGGATCATCCTTTTCTTCTTCCTCCGTTTACAAGATCGCTTTCGGCGTCGCTAACGTACGAATCGACTCTTCTGCGATCGAGAGACTCTCCACTAAACCCCTTCCATTGATCAAAGGAAGCTCCTTTAGTATCCCCGAAGAGTTAACGAAGGAAGAGACCCGAGCTTCTTTGGTTGTGCTCTTAAACAAGCTTCTTTTGGCAAACTCCGGTTCGGTTCGGTCTGTTCTTCCGGTTAAGATAATGGAGATTGTGAATTCAAAGGATGAGACTTTCGAGTTTGGTGAGGTGGAAGTGACGGAAGGGGAGAGTGTCGTGTTGGAGAAGTCTTGTGCCACGCTGGTTGGGATATGTTCGGTTATAGATCACAAGTCAACGGTTTTGTCGCAGATTGTTGACTCTGTTGCTGCCTTGAGCTGTGAGGCTACTAAAGGTGACATCACTTCGTTCAGCTCGTTGGATTCTGGAGATGGGTTTGGTAATAAAGATGCGATCAGTGTCGCTGGTGATCTCAAGGTTTTGCTGAATGGGTCTAAAGCTGTTGGGAAGTTTGAGATCGAAGAGATTTCGAAGATACCGAGGATTCATGGGAAGTTCAGAGACGTGGTGAGGAGCGTGCACTCGGATGCTCGGGTTGAGTTGAACTCAGGTGTTAAAGGATGTGGAGTTGGTGAGGCTTTGGGAGCTACGTTGTCAGCTTTGTGTGTGCCGATTAAAAGCTTGGGAGAATGTTCGTTCCTTCGTGCTAAGCTGTGTTTCGAGTCCATTGTAAATGAGGATCTGAGGGAACTGCTCTTGGAAAAGAGCTGTGTTGAGTATGAGAATCTGAAGAGCGGTGTTAAGTTAGCTCTCGTGGAAGAGGATCCCTGCAGATTGGCTCATAAGTTGAATGAGTGTTTGGGGATTGTGTGGAGAATCATTGGTTTGGAAGCAGCTGCCGCCTATTTTGCACTTGCTGGTGGAGACTTGTTTGCAACTAAAGAGGTGTTGAAGGGAGATAAGAAGAAGAAAGCAGTTTTGGGGAAGGGGACAAGCGTCATTATCCAGTTTATCAAAGAGAGATTGGTGAGTAGTAATGAGGCAGCAAATGGTGGTGACCAGGTGGAGCAAATCTTGTATCTTTATAATCCGGAGAGTCACGGTTTTGATTGCTTGTTGGCTAAAGTGAAAGAGATTGTAGAAAGTAATGAGAACAGGAGACTTCCCAAGCTTCCAAAGGTAAAAACTGTGAGAGATCTCATCATCATCAAAGTCTTAGGGCCTAGAGTCTCATTTGTTTGCTTCCTCTGTCAGGGTACTCGAGATTTTGCTCAAGGAAAGATGATAATCCGAGAAAAAGCATTTTCAATCATACAGAATGTTTTCAAGAAACATGGTGCAACTGCACTTGACACTCCTGTCTTTGAGCTAAGAGAGACACTTATGGGGAAATATGGAGAAGACTCAAAGCTGATCTACGATCTTGCTGATCAGGTTAAAACTTATTTGCTAATTTAAAATCTGTTTTGTAGATAATGATGTTAAAATTTAATTGCAGGGTGGAGAGCTATGCTCTTTAAGATATGATTTAACTGTTCCATTTGCACGGTATTGTGCTATGAATGGTATCTCATCGATCAAAAGATACCAAATAGCAAAGGTGTACAGAAGAGATAATCCATCTCACGGGAGGTACAGAGAGTTTTATCAGTGTGATTTCGACATCGCTGGTTTGTCTGAACCAATGGGACCTGATTTCGAAATTGTCAAGATTTTAACTGAGCTCCTTGACAAACTGGAGATTGGAGACTATGTGGTGAAACTGAACCACAGAAAGTTGCTTGATGGGATGCTGGAGATATGCGGAGTACCGGCTGAGAAATTCAGAACCATCTGTTCGAGTATCGATAAGTTAGACAAGCAATCGTTTGAGCAAGTGAAGAAGGAGATGGTGGAGGAGAAGGGTTTGTCTTCAGAGGTTGCAGACAGAATAGGCAGCTTTGTCAAGGAGAAAGGAGATCCTATGGAGCTGTTGAATAAACTGAGAGAAGAAGGGAGCGAGTTTTTAGGTAACGAATCATCGAAAGAAGCTCTTGATGAGTTGAGTATAATGTTTGAAGCTCTAGAGAGATCAAAGTGCAGTGGGAAAGTAGTCTTTGATCTGAGTCTAGCTAGAGGTCTTGATTATTACACCGGGGTCATCTTTGAAGCCGTTTGTATAGGAGCTGAGGTTGGATCAATTGCTGCTGGTGGTCGATACGATAACCTTATAGGAATGTTTGGAAAAGAGCAAGTCCCTGCGGTTGGCATGAGCCTGGGGATCGAGAGAGTGTTTAACATATTGGAAAAGAAACAAAAACTGGAAGAGAGAAAAACACGAGTAAGTTATTACTTCCCGAAGTGTTAATGCTCTTTTTTTCTTCTTGTTGTTGTCCTAAGATGGTTTTTTTTTTCTAACTTTTTTTTTTGTTGTATGAATTGAGGTTGTTCAATCTACCGAGACACAGGTTTTGGTTAGTATAATGGAGGATAATAAGCTAGGTGAAGCTGCAGAACTGGCTAGTCAGTTATGGGAAGCTGATATCAATGCAGAGTATCTTGTGAACAAACGGAGAGGAAAGCATTTTGATCGTGCTATGAGCACGGGTTCTGAGATTCCTTGGATGGTGATTGTAGGCAAGACAGAACTCAGTGAAGGTGTTGTAACGTTGAAGAAGATCCTCAAGGGAAGTGAGGAGGAAGTTCCAGGAGTTCCTAGAGACAGTTTGGTTGCAGAACTGTTGAAACGTCTCTGAGTCCTCAATTATGTTGTATTTTTATTTTTATATATCGAGTTTTTGGTTTGTACCATTCTGATGATGACTCGAAATCTTATGATTGGTGTTGTTGGAGATAAAAAGTGACAGATTTTAAACTACTTGAGATCTGATTGATACAATATGAAACATTCTGAAAAAAAAACACTTTAACAAACAGAAGCAAAAAATAGATGATTTAAAATAAAATAAATAGATTAAAAGATACGTACTATAACCATTTAAAACAACCAATCATGATATGACAAATTAGATTTTTAATTTATTATTTTTGAAAATGTCAATGTTTCCAAAAAGTCTTTTATTTCATAACAATATAAAAATCAATATCAAATAAGGCAAATTTACAAAAATATAAAAACTATATTAAGTTAATATAATGTGTAATAGTTTTTTGAAAATTAACATATAAACTAGATCTCAACCCTCGCAACCGCGCAGATGTTTATTTTCATTTATTTTTATATAAACATTTTGTTTTCAATTCTACATTGGTATATATTAGTATAATATATATGAAGTATGCCTATCACTTTTTAAAACATAAAATTTTTATCGTATATTTTTTTTATTGAATTGGTTGTTTTCAGATCACGTTTTTTTGCTTGAAAATATTGATAATTATTTAGTTACTATAATGTAGTAAACATATTATTTAGTTTCTATAATCTAGAAAGTGAGTTATTTAGATCTATAATAATGATAAAATTAGAAATTAAATGTAAAATGACTTTCTAGTAATATGTCCATTAGGTCAACTTTTAAAAAAAAATCGCATATGAATCAAGATTGTGACAATTATAATTATATAAATCTAAATGTGTTCTTTCAATAGGCCCACTTAAACCATATACCAATAAGTGACATTAAATATTGAAAATAAGGAAAGATGATAAACCAGAGCATAATTAACGGTGGCTCTTAACTTAGTTTTTAAGGGGTGGGTCCCACTATTTTTATAAAAACTGTGTCTTCCGCGTCTTATAGACCGAATTTAACTTGGTCTTGCGCTGTTCGCGGATTCCACTAACACGTGGCGGCCCGTGATTGATTCTTATTTTAATTTTTCTTTTCTTTTATCAGACAAAAAAAATTCAAATAAGAACACATGCAGCGTTAACCATGTTCCTTTATTCTCGCATGACGCACTGTATTAGATTAGATTGGTTACATGATTTTGGATGGTTATACGATGATATTAAAAAACTAAAAAATCATTAATGAAAACCCTAGAGTTTGTTTAAATTGTAATGGCATTTTGGTTAATATTCCACATTATATTAAAGTTAATATCAAAGTGTACTTCCCTTTTAATAGAGAAGATGAATTAGTTTATTTTTTCATATTATATCAAATTGGATAATGATATTTTTGTCTAAAATTATATAATATATGAGTTAGTTTATACGAGATTTCGTATGTACATTCTTATATAAAACACTTGTATGCTACAACAACATTATGTTTTTTTTTTTTTTTGAGAAAAAACAACAACATTATGTTACAACACTCTTATGACCAGAACAAGCCCCTTAACCTAATCCAAGAGAACAATTCGTGCGATTAGCAACGGATGCATAAAGACTGGCATTTACGATTCACGACCAAAAAATGGATTTAATCCAATACATAAGTCCTTCTACTAGAGTGAGAACACATTAGGCATACAATCGTGTTAGTATCAACATCAAATTTACGGCGCATGTGAAATATCTCAACCATAAACAGACCAATAGGTTCCTCAGGCTTCAGAATGCAGACAACGTGTAATGTGCAGGAAGAATCTAATAATATGACAAACATGCAAGCTTGAAAATTACACGTAGCCAAACGAAGCCGAATCGTCATACAACGGAAAACTCTAGTTGAACTAGAGACTTACGTTGAAATATAGGCATCTTCTCATTCTTAATTTCGTAGTAGAAATACACAAATAATAAATTTCAAGAGATAAAACTTCTTCAGAAACATAAGTTACCATGAAAATAGTCAAAAACATGGTCAACAGTAATTTCTTCAGTTACATCTACAACCAACAAACTAGCAACCTCATATATGATAATCAGAAATGCAATAATAAAAAAGAAAGTACAAACAAACAGTAATTATAGTTAGAATGTCTAGAAAGTTCAAGCAAAACATCGTGGAAGCAAACAGTTGGTTCAGAAAGAAACGAAATCTTGTAAAATTCAAATGTTGGGAGTTTCCTAACCGTAAAAACAATTAGTAGAGGCAGAATCACAGTGAAAAAAAAAAAAAACAATTCAATGCCAATGGGAAGAGCCAATTCAACTACGACTAACAGTGAAATAACTATATAATATACACCAAAATTACCCAGTAAACGATGACAAGACAAAGCCTAGACACAAATATTGCTGAACTGTATAAATCCTCTCTAGCAACCTCTAAATTACTACTACAGTTCAATCGCAGGAACAAACTCTCACACCAAGAATAAATGTAATGAACATAAACACTAAACTCGATCAAAACAAAGAGTCAAAAGACAAAAACCCGATCGAAACACCGCTAAGTGATACATAACTCAACTGTCTCAACTAACGAGTAAGAAAACGATCTGTATATATTGTCATACCGAGTCATCAAGCCCACAAATGTGTAGAAGGATGAATCCACTCACTGTGGCCATTTTATTTGATCTTTGCTTTGGTATAATCACACACAGAAAAGTAATAAACTCTTATAGCCAAATCTTGAATTTTATCTCAGTAAATAAGTTTGTACATTGCTCTATCTTTCATTTGTACATCGCTCTTTCTTTCATCACCAGGGGAATTGCAAATTAAAGAGGGAAATAGAGAACAAAATCAAACAAAAGTTCTCGGCCTTGCTCAATGGTATAGAGCCAATGCGGGCAAAACTTCTACAGAATAGTTAGAGCTTATTTAGAGCACAAGGTCAGTCTTACACGAGCTCTCCTCCTGCCACGTGCTAAACACTCCCATTTTTCTTTTCTTAACAGGCACCACGTGATCCGCACGTGACACCGGCTCCAGCCCTAAAGTTAGATCAAGCTTGATCTCACCGGAGCCTTGTACAGCCGGCGGCGAGAACGTCATGACCTCCGAGTTATTGCTCTCCGATTCTTTGCTCTCTCCCTCATGAGGAGCCACCACCACTTCAGACTGGTGACTCAACGACGAGTGGTGACTAGCCTCTCCGCCGCCGGATTCCGCCGGTTTAGCGACGGCGGCGACCCGCTTTGCCCGGCGAGTTTTTCCTCGTTTCCGATCGGTCGATCCAGCAGCTGCTGCGGCGGCGGGGGAGTTCTCGTCCTTTGCAATATGTCGGATGTCATACATTTTCAGCGGCGGACCCTGCCCGCTCGTCGCCGCATCTGTGGCCATCTCCGTGATCGGTTCACCTTTCATCACCGCTTCCACGGCGGATTGACAAAGCTGCCAATTTCCCGACCATAACAAACCCACCGAACCGTAGATCGGGTTCACAATCCTCCCGCAGGCTTCATGCAACAACGACCGGAAAATCCCTGGAACATTTCAGGCAAAGTCCGTTAAACAGCCGTCGTAATCAAAACAGATACGGCGAGTTTTAATATGGAAAATAACTAACCAGGACGAAGGTGATCGGGACCAGCGTTGATGAGGTTCATGAGTCCAGCGCGGCCATAGAACTTGGCGAGAAACACGGTTGCGTTTGCTTGCGCTTCAGGCGATTTGATCCAACCCAAACACGGTCTTATACTACAATCATCACTACACCCTTTTCTAAGAACTCTGCATCCATTACAGCTCATCCGCATCTTTTATTTCTGATAGATTACAATTTTTCTCAAAGTAAACAGCTGATCGAGCACACACAGACAAAAGAAAAATCCAAATTTGAAATGTTTTTTAGTTCTGTTCTGTAAGATTTTTAGGAGATTTTGTAGGAAGTGGGGATGGAGATTCACTGATTATATAAGAAAGACGATAGCTTTAAGGGATTGAATACGTTGACAATAAGCCCCTGGATTTTTGGGAGATGAGATATAAAACCAGGGAAGAAGAGAAAAGACAAAAAAAGAAAAGGAGATAAGAAGAGCTGTTTTTCTGAAGACAAAGGCTGTTTTGTCTGTTTTATTTTTAAGTTTATTTCTTCTCTTCCATTTTCCCCCGCCGCGGTTTTTTAATTCCTGGTTCAAAGTTTCACTTCTCGTGTTCCTTCCCCAAGTTTTGTTTCATACAACACTCGCATCTCCCACGCGCGTGTCCTAAAAGTGATCAGGTGATTGTGAGCATGATTGACATGGATTCATACGAAATTTTTAATAAAATATAAAAAACTGTGTCTTAATATTTAATTAAAAAAATATATATAAGAACCCTCTAAAAACTCCATTGATCATGCTCTCAAACAGTTTAAAATTTGGTATCTACAATTTATTTATCGCAAAACATTTAAATATTCAATGTAATTATACATAGGACCATGTGTGGATAAACCTTGGAGTAGCATAGTAGATTGAGCTTCGGACCAATTAATTATGTATTTTGTTACAGATAATAAATTATTTTAGATGGATTTTGCCTATTTTGTTAAAAATCGTGTACACTTTGAGTTATTTGAGGCAGAGGTCGTGGGTTTAACGCACGCGCGTCAGAAAGTTTGGTCGAATCGCCACATCTGAGTCAGATGGGATTTGAGTTATTTGAGGAAGCCGGGGCCCACCCTTAGCTCCTGGTTTTCGGGAAAAGAATCCCGTGTCTAAATACTGCTTTATAATTTGTCCGAAAACTAGTTCTGGTTTCTGGTTTTGATCTTTTCTTCTTTTGTGACTGTGGGCGGATCGTGTCGCCGACGGTTTATCTAAAACAGCGTAATCTTTTTTTTCCTAATCTGTAATGACCTTGTTGTCCAAAATAATATAGTCTGTAGTGACCTTTAGTGTAATTTAGACAACTACTGTCAAAATCAGCGTTGATATGTTAACAACTTTAACTAATCTCAATATTGTAATAACCTTGGACATTTTCAGAATGTGATTTCTCACATACTATATTTTTACAAAATCATTGATTATATTTAAAATGAAATTAATCTTTTGTAGACTGAATGTGAATAAGAAAAAATAGTATAGATTTTGTAACTATTGAAACTTGATTAGGTTACCATATACTATAGCATTTAACAAAAAGAAATAGAAAGCATATGACATTTAACAAAAAGAAATAGAAAGCATATAACATTAGTTGTCCGTCGGATCAACTCCGTATCATTCATATTGTCTATACGTACGTGACAAGCGAATTAGGCGCCAATACAGAAACTTGTTTGAATAATACAGAGCATTCAAGTTACATTTTACAAAGATTGAGAAACTCCATAAAGAAAAAAACGTTAATATACAAGCTTTTTTACAGACAAAAAAGAAAAGGAACAAAGACTCCAAATTGGTTTTAATATGTTACAACGAGACTCAATATAACACATCTTTGTTACCGTTATATATATACACAAATATTGACCTCAAAAGTTAAAAGAAAACTGTGGTCAAAGCCTTAACTGGTGATGTAGACCGATCTTCAAAGATATATATAGTCTTGATTCTGGATTTTTATTTACACTTTGTGAATCTTTGTTCCTTCTTCTTCTAAGCCATGGCAGATATGTTTGAGCTTTGGCGGTCCCTGTTTAAGCAGTTGAACCCTTCAACTCTAACAGCTGCCGGTTTAAGCCCGAACTTCACTCGACCACCACAGCCCCCTCCTTTGACACGAGATGGCGATGGAGATGGAGATGTGAGGAATGTTGAGAGTGAGGGTGAAACAAGGTTGAGTTTCTCATCTCCAAATCGTGCATCTTGAGCTAACGGGTTTGATGCTCTGCTCGGGGGAGACCCGAGGAAGAATGGAGGTGATGAAGCTGCACCAGACAATGTTTCTTCCTAAAGAGAAAGAACAAGACAAGAGAAACAAAGTTTAGATCACAAGACACAATAATAGATGGACTCCTTAAACAATCTGACCAAAGATCAAATCTATAAACGGAACTACATAGCTACGAGTTGAAACATAGTGAAAGAAGCTAAAGCAAGGTGAAATCAAATAGACAAAGCTTGCTTCAATACACTGACATTAAAAGAAAAGAGAGAAACCTTTCTACGAAGGATGTCCAAAAGCTCTGCCCCGGCTTTAGAATCACATACATCAGCTGCTCCTGGTTGACTGTTAAATCCCATAAAAAAAAAAAAACAAAGTAAAAATTCAGCATTTCGTTTTTTTTTTTCTGGAAAATTAATATATGATCATTGTGGGGGAAAAAGACAAAAGAAATAAGCTTTTAAGATACCTAGAATGTGATCTGCACGGATGAATAACGTTATTGGAGAGAATGCTAACGCGACGGGGCTTAGGACAAAAAACAGAAGAGACAGGAACAATAGATCCTCTGGATTCGTCATGTGGGGACATGAAGGCGTTCTGCTGAAGGTTGCAATGATTCATCTTCTTTGAACCACTTTTATCCACAGAAGAACGCCTAACCCTGTTTGCATCACACAATACACAGATCATACAAACAAAATTAGTGTTATTTTCAAGGATGTGATTAATCCCAAAATTTTCAAATGAAGAAAACGGAATATACTTGGTAAGATCGTAACAATTCTCCCAAAGTTCGTCTAGTTTCCACCCAGATCTAATTTGAGGGAAGCTAATAATTAAGAAAAACGGATCATTTCTAATTCAGAGAGATTTAGATTTTGGGTATAAAAAGGATGTTCAAAAACAGAATAAGCCAACGAATACATTTGACCAGAAGAAACCAATTTTCATAGAATGTAAAACGGGCAAACAACACAGACGTATTGACTGGACTACTTTGACAAGACCCAAAGAAAAACGAACAAGATAAGATCTGCAACAAAACCATTTACAAGGAAATAAACCGAACTTTGATCTGTCATTTCCGCCATTAACGGAGCTTGAATAAGAAGAGAAAAATAGATAAGTATACCTTCGAGAATTTAAGACGGAACAGCGGCGATAAGGGTGAGCGAAAGAAGAACATCAGAGCGGCTGTGAAAGCACTTTATAAGATGTCCAAAAGAGAACGATGTCGTTCCAGATATAAAAATTATCGACCTCGTTAATTCGTAATTGTATATTAGTCGCACGTCGTTAATTATTACAAAGAAACCATCAGACCGTTTCCCTTCTTCTTTAGTTTGTTTGGTCTGAATGGTCCAATAATAATAAATCGTTGGTCGCATATCGTACATCCCAAAATGCTAGCAAGTACCACCAATTAGTCATTCCATTAGCTTACAAAATTATTCTATGATTGTGACAAATTATTTCATTCTAATTAATAAACAAACCACTTCTCATATTTTAATCCGAATATATTGGGCCAGATAGGACAAAACTAATATATACTAGGCCTGTCGTTTATAATTTATAAACATATTCATGGCCCATTTTAGTAATACGAATATATTGGCCCATGAGGAGATTAACGGCCCATTTTAAGTAACAGGGGATCTCGATAGAAACCCTTAGTATTTAAACCTTTGCTTCACCAGATTGTATCGCCTCCTCTGAACACGAAGCTCTGAAAGCAGGAAGCTGTTAACAGTAAACCTTCTAGGGCTCTTCGCCGTTGTTACCTGGTACGCTTCGACATACTATTCTCTGCGATCTCGTGCGATTCTGTTTGCGTTTTGGAAGCTAATCGACGTTTTGTCTTAATCTAATTTGACCCTTGTCTGGAGAAAGATGTTAGCTTTAGTAAGAGCTGTATGCTTAATCTAGAGTGATCTGCTTAAAGACCCTTGAATAGGGCTATAATTAGAGTGATCTGCTTAAAGACGTAAGCTTTTGTAATCAATTGAGAAATGTATCTCATTGTCACTAGTGAGCTAAGAACTTTCCTTCAGGGTTGTGACTTGTGAGCTGCTTGTTTCTTTGCTTTAATGCTATCCAAATTTTGATTTTTTTTACATGTTTAAATTGTTTTAGAATCTGCAAAGATGTTCTCTGCTCAGAACAAGATCCACAAGGATAAGGGTGTTGCACCAACCGAGTTTGAGGAGCGAGTCGCTCAGGTTCTTGCTTCTTGTCTTATATTCTCTTAAATCTTGCAAATGTTTTCGTTTTTTTTCCCTTAATTTAAAATGTTGTTTCTTAATATGCAGGCTTTCTTTGATTTGGAAAACACCAACCAGGAGTTGAAAAGTGACTTGAAAGATCTCTACATTAACCAAGCTGTGTATGTACTCTCTTTTTACAGCCTGGGATAATAATATTAACTTCGTCTGAAACGATCTTAACATTGTCTGAGATCTCTTTCTGTGCAGTTCAATGGATATTGCTGGCAACCGCAAGGCTGTTGTGATCTACGTTCCGTTCAGACTGAGGAAAGCCTTCCGCAAGATTCATTCCCGTCTTGTCAGAGAGCTCGAGAAGAAGTTCAGTGGTAACGACGTTATCTTTGTTGCCACCAGAAGAATCATGCGTCCCCCTAAGAAAGGCTCTGCTGTTCAGAGACCACGCAACAGGACTCTCACTTCCGTCCATGAAGCCATGCTTGAGGATGTCGCTTACCCTGCTGAGATTGTTGGAAAGCGTACCAGATACCGTGTTGATGGCACCAAGATCATGAAGGTTAAAAAAAGCTTACACAATTCTCTTCTTCTTTCATTTGCTTTATTCTCTTATTGAACATGTTTTAATGCCAGGTGTATTTGGAGCCTAAGGAGAGGAACAACACTGAGTACAAGCTTGAGACTATGGTTGGTGTGTACAGGAAACTTACAGGGAAAGATGTAGTTTTCGAGTACCCAGTCGCTGATCCTTAAAGGAGATAAAATGCTTGTTTAATTCTTCTTTTTTTGTCGGATAGTTTTGGTTCTGTGTGGGAAAGATTTTCTTGTTTAAGTTGTTGCTTCACCCTCTTCCTCAAATTTCTGTTTAATAGGACCTTTCTTTCATATCTTCCAGCTTTCTCAATTTAATAAACATCAAAAAAAAAAAAATCGAAGATATAATTTATTGGCACAAAAGAGTGCAATGTCACAGTTTGATTAAATCATACAATAACTGAGAGAAAGGCTTGTGTGTGTAGTTCAACTATAGAGAATACAAAAACCTATTGTTCACTCCTGCTCTGTACAGCTTCAAGTCGAAGGAAGACTTCAATTGAATCTCAGTATCTGCAGGCACAAAGAGAACATCTCCCATTGAAACCTCATCTGCTGAAGCGTCTGTAGACATTCTTCCTTCACCTTGGAGTACAAGCAGAAGAGAAGGGCCTGGTACAGAGGGAAACACAGTCGAGGCTCCAGAGGGAAGATCACAGACATCAACTTCGAACTCCTCGAAAGGCGGGAGGTATCTCGTGATGTATGGTCTAATCCTTGTTCCCTTTAGGATTTCAGGAAAGCCCTGAAAACACCAGAAATGAGAAGAACTCAGCAACTATATTGCAAACATCTTTACTTCTTGGTGTGTTGAAGGGTTTACCAGTTTGTATGTGAGCATGGAACAAAGTGATTGAATATCCAGAGGCTTGGAAGTGAGGCCAGCTCTTACTACATTGTCTGAAGTCGCCATGACCTCAATGCACTCACCGAATAAGTATGCATGTGGCTCGTTTGCACCGAGGTACAAGGCTTCACCAGGATTGAGCTTCACATAGTTGAAGAAGAAGGCAGATATGACCCCAATGTCATTTGGATATTGCTTCTCTAGCTTCAACACTAGCCGTTCCTTCTCTGTCAGATGGCGTTCCTACATAAATCGCAAGGGAATGCTTCAGACAGTGGCATATTTACAAGACAAACTGTCTGAAGAGGAACCAATAGAAGGTAACAGGGAGGTCAGATGTCTGACCTGACTCTCCATATGCAGACGTCGTTTTAGTTTGAACACAATCTGCTTTGTTGTGTCCGGACCTGCAGACATCAGAAGGGTGAAGATGGTTCGGACAGCAGATTTAACTTTCTCCTCATCATGTTCACTGATGCAGAAGACTTGGTTTGTTTCTTCACTCCCAACAAGTTCTTCAATCTCCGGAATAGCACGAATCACACTCTTCAGCTCCTGGAATATTTGTACAACAACAAACTTAAATCCTTCAATTTCTTAAAAATAAGCTACCACTCTTAACTAGCACTCATTTAAACTAATTCTTATCACGAAAATTAGATGCACAGACCAAATAAACATGTGTTATACTTGTCGAAACTTGGAAACTAAGTGGGCCATTGCAAAGTTTCATCTTTATATTAAACACACACAAAAACTTTGAGGAAGATGAAGAAAGTGTTGTGAAAAAACGAATTGAGGCAAATACAGTTTAGGTTTCTTGTTATTACCTGAATGAATAATCTTACAAACTCGTATTTAAAACCCGATTGAAATATATACTTAACTTAAAAAAAAAATATTCCTAAACCGAAAAAGATTATCCAACCCAACAAATGTTGGGCTTTTACTGTTGCACAAGAGATAAACACATGCAATGCAACAGGAGGTGATAACATAGCAATGTTACCTGAAGAGGTATAAACCCACAAAGAGCCTCGAATTGAGTATAAGCCAATGCCATCTCTGGTTTATGATTATCATCTTTGTATAAATTGGGATGCGCTCTATGCATTTTCTTTGCCAAAACCTTGTCCGGATGTGCTTGAATCGACAAGGGCCTCGCCACCGACAACACCTAATTATAGATATTCAACTCTCCATCAGACAGAACCGTAAAAAGCAGAGAACTTTGTGAAATTATTACAATGTATGTTACCTTGAAGAGAAAGGGGAGATCGCAGCCCCATTTCTCCAAAACCCTATCTCCGAGAGACTCAGGGTTTTCATTAATCCACGATCTAAGCGTCACGCCACTGGAGCCATCAGCATCCTCCTCCAAGTAACTCGGACCTGACTCGTGAGTCCCCATCCAAAGCTCCGCGTACGGACGCGTCGTCGAATCGATCCGGTCATCGGAATTCGCCGTGTAAACCTTATAAACGAGCGAATCCGACCCGATCGTGCCCCAAGCGTAATCCTTTACGGAGCATTTCAATCGGAGAAGACGCCGTCGACAACCGCCGTTTGCCTTCACGGCGGTAGCGATCTCCATTACACCGAGAAAGACCGATCACGAATCGAAAATCCGTTTCTCGGAGATGGTGGTTGCTAAGCTCCCATGGAAGAAGACTCAATTGCGAGTTCCCGCAATCGTGGTTCGTTGATATTTTTTTTTTTTGTTTTATAAAACAGAGGAGGGTGTGATTGCACAATCAAAAGTTACGAGGTTCAAAAGGGGAATAAAATATTGATGTGGGGGTTGAGATGTTTAAACTTGAGGAGGTTTGATAACTGACAGATGTTATGATAAATCACGTGGTTTGCCGACGGAATTTAACGTCGTTCGGGGGTTGTGGGCCGTTTGCTAGCTGTCCACGTTCACTCACACGATGACCGACCCAGTCTCACGTCTGATAATACTTTTTGTAATTATAATAATTACAAGCTATAATTATTCCAAATTATGTATTTATATAAATTAAACATAAAAATATAATCAACAACACGAGGGGAAAAAAAATCTAGCATTATCGTTGTATATTTTATATTTATTAATAGTTTTTATTTAAACCTGGAAATTTTTTATTTTCACCCAATGTTATATAGTTTTAAACGTCAGACATTTAAAAATAATAATCACATCTTGTTTTTTAATAATTAGATAACAGAATTGAATTGTTCTTTTTCTTTTTTTTTGAACCAGAAAAAAAAAGAAAAGAGATTATAAACTATAAAAGAGAAAGATAAAGAATATTAAAATACTATAAGATTTAGAAAAAAAACTTTTGAAAAAGACATATAAAACAATCTCTCAAATATTATAGAAAAATTAAAAATATGAAATTACAAAAGACTCTCAAAAACAGGAAAATCAAAAAGATTATATTACTTACCAAATATTGTCTAATTGTACTAGCTTTATTCAACAATCAAGCTCATTAGTTTTGTGGCTTTGTGCACTATTTCTTAGTTTAATTGTGGAAATTATCATTTGATTCATTATTTTCTTTATATTTATGCCATAAAATTTTAGTATTTTTCCGAATTTGAGTTTCATCAATTCCTTAAGTTTTAATTTCACCAAATTAACAAATTCGTCATTTCACACTGCCGCAAGATCTACTAGATTGTGTGTTTAATGCAAAAATTTGAATTATTCAATCTTTCTTCAAATAAAAATTGCAGACTGAATATATTTAAAATATTTTATAGTTTACATCTTTGAAGCCTCCTCAATCAGTTCCGGATTAAACGGTCGCTTACTTCCATTAGCGTGAATGGCATGTATTTCTGGCAAAACATCTTCATTGTAACCGTGTGCAGTGAAAAACGAGTTGATGCGAAGACGCGCGAAGTCAATTTGATATGGTTTTATGGGAGCGTTTTAAATATCTCATAAAACCACTTTGGAAGAAATTATCTAAGAAACAGAAAAATATTTACACACAAAAAATATTTTTTTAAAATATGATAAAAAGATATAGAAAATTAAAATATTATGCGATTTAGAAAAAGCTTACGAAAAAGACTTAGAGATACATCTTCTCTAATCGAAATTATGAAATTTGTAAAAATAAAAAAAATTGTAAGATTTTCCAAATATCTTATAATTGAGCTATACTCGACAATCAAACTTTTTAGTTTCGTGCTTTGTGCACTATTTTTTAGTTTAATTGTGAAAATTACATTAGATTCGTCATTTTATTTGTATTCATGCCATAAAATTTTAGTTTTTTTTTTAATTCGAATTTCATCAAATTTCTTAAGTTTTAATTTTACCAAATTAACAAATTCGTTATTTCCTCACACAAGAAGATTATTAGAGTGTGTGTTAATACAAAATTTTGAATTATTTAACCTTTTTATCAAATAAAAGTTGGCATAACCTTTATCCTCACATTCATCAATTTTATAAACATACTAGATTAAGAACCGCGCCTTGCGCGGGATAAACATTATATATATAAATTATTTTATATATTATATGTTCTTACATATTATGAAATAATAAATATAACCCGGACGAGCTAGCTCAACTGGTAACATCTCGCACTGTCCGAGAGGTCACGAAGTTCGAAGTCTCAAGGGAAAGAGTGTCCAGGTCAGAATGGTACAGACGCAGGCTGGTCTCGGCCTAGGAGGGATTAGGGCGAAGCCCGAACCCCACTGTAAACAAAAAAAATGAAATAATAAATATATATTGAATAATTAAAAGTCAAGAACTATTACATATATAATTAAATTGCTTAACGATAAATCAATTTTATTAATCCAAACAATTTTTTAAAAAATTTGATAGGATATGTAATTAAATTTAAATGATATTAACATACATAGTATATTTTTAATATTAATATCTATTAAATGATGTTTTCTACTCATATATTTTTTTATCATGTATATCTTTAATAGCAAAAACTTTAAATTACTAATAACAAAATTTTCATTGTGGGATTAATAATTTTAGTAATTTATAATTTTAAAAAATTTATCAATGTTAGTTCAAAACTTTTATCAAAAAAAATTATTCAAAGTAAATTTTGAAATTAAAATATTTATTTATTCAATATGGTTTATAGTTTAATTTAGAATGATATATATACATATATATTTTAAATCATAATGATTAATTAAATTAGACTTTTATTTATATGATTTTGTAATCATTTGTATTTTGCCATAACAAAAATTTTAAACCATGGATTGCAAAATTTGAATGTGAGACTTTTAACAGTTTTAGTAATTTATAGTCGTTTTTAAAAATTCAAAATATAACATATACAGAAAAATCTAAATTTTTATAATATGATTATTGTGATTTTTTAAAATTATTTTAATAGTTTAAAATTAAACAAATTTGATAGAAGATACATTATTTTTTTTATCATATCTTTATTATTCAAAATCATTAATTATCATATATACTTTAGCCACATTAGGCAATTTTGTAATCTTTATTTAAGGAAATAATAAATGACATTAATAATGAATTTATGGTTAGTTTAATAAAAAAACTTATAATATAATTAAATGGACCAACATATTTCTCTAATAATTCTAAGAATCATCCTAGTGATGACACGTGGCTACAAAAAGAAGTTGTAATGTTTCACAAATAATATATAGGGGATTGATGTGGGGTTAATACTTAATAGTCGCTTCAAAGAAGTACAAGGTTTAATTTGTAAATAAAGTGAATTAGTGGGAAGAATTACTGCTGCTATTTCAATAAAAACAAAGTGGGGTCAAAAGTGATAGTTAGAGCATCATTATCGGGCGTTTTTAAGCAAGTATCTTAGTCAAATTAGAATTTAAAAAAAAGGAAAATTAGTTTTAATGTGAAACAACGTATCTTAATTAAGGGGAAGAAAATACGGGTTTTGTGAGACACGTGTTAACGCTATGCCTTCATCTCTTTTCTCTCCAAACCGAACCGCTTTTCTCTCATTCTTTCTCCCTTCGCCGATGACTCCAAAGCTGTTTTTCCTCGGCGAATCCGCTTTGTTTCATTATCTCAACGATCGGCGCTCTCTTGGTGGAGTGTTCGCCGCCGATGGATTCTCTCGGTGGACTGGTCTCTCGACGACTCCACCGCTCTCTCGAGGACTCGGCCTCTCTCTCGACGACTCCGCCGCTCTCGAGGACTCGCCTCTCTCGACGACTCCGCCTCTCTTTCTTCATCTCTCCTCAACGATGAATCATGAACGCGGCGTCTCTCTATTGGTGGCTCTCGGCGACGGTGAGAAACCTCTATCTCTCTCTCTACGGGTCACCTCGACGACTCCACCTCTCTTTCTTCATCTCTCCTCGACGATGAAGCATGCGGCTCCTCTCTCTTGGTGGTTCTCAGCAAAGGTGAAAAACCTCAATCCCTGTCTCGAGCGTGCTCACGCCGACGAAGAGTCAGTTCACCAAGTGGAAAGGTGTGATCGAAGCTCTGTCCAAACGCCTGCGTGCTCACGTAGATGGTACTCCATTGAAGACACAATCAGAAATCTTCTGGAGAGCTAATCGAAGCTCTGTCCAAACTCAATACAGATAAGATTTGCTCTTTCTTCTGACTAATTGAATAAAGTCTTTTGATTTTGATAATGGTTGAATGTCGGTAATAAATGTTTCGGTTTGTGGTAGATTAATGGTTGTGTTATAGGTAATAAATTGAAGTACACATCGATGAATTTTGATTAAAGCTTATGTTTGATGTTCTTGAATTTTGGTACATTAAATGATATCAATGTTCTTGATCGCTCACCTGTTTTTGATGACATAATAAAAGGTCAAGCTCCAAATGTCACTTTTTCCGTCAATGGAAAAGAGTATCATATGGCTTACTATCTTACCGATGGTATTTACCCGAAATGGGCAACTTTTATCCAATCTATTCCACTGCCACAAGGGCCAAAAGCAGTTTTATTTGCTCAACGACAAGAAGCTGTCCGAAAAGATGTCGAGCGTGCTTTTGGAGTCTTGCAAGCTCGCTTTGCCATTGTTAAAAATCCAGCGCTGTTTTGGGATAAAGTCAAAATTGGGAAGATTATGAGAGCGTGTATCATACTCCATAATATGATAGTAGAAGACGAACGAGATTGATACACTCAATATGATATTTCAGAGTTCCAACAAGGAGAAGACACCGGAACTTCACATGTGGATCTCACGTATTCTACAGATATCCCTACAAATGTCGCCAATATGATGGGTGTTCGGACTAGAATTCGTGATAGGCAAATGCATCAACAACTCAAAGATGATTTGGTTGAACATGTATGGCTTAAATTTGGACGTGAAGAAGACAACAACTGATCTCGGATGTATCTTTCAATTTGTTATCGTTTTTTTTTACTTATCTTTGTTTTGAAGTTTTATATTTAAATCTATGTTTAAAATGTTTTCTTTTCTAAGGTTGCAATTTAATAAATGTTTGTCTTCTTAAAAAAAAAATAATTTTTTAAGAAACCCTAAATAAGAAACTTGCAATGGAGATGCTTATTGTCCGGTTTTCTTATATAAGTCTCTAACCTCACTTTAACTAATTAAAAGCACAAAAAAATTATTTAGAAATCCACGTTGAGTCTTTAGGATAAAGATGCTCTTAGTGTCTTGAGATTTGGGATGAATGTTAGATTGTTCTCTCGGCGACGGTGAGAAACCTCTATCTCTCTACGGTCACCTCGACGACTCCACCTCTCTTTCTTCATCTCTCCTCAACGATGAATCATGAACGCTGCCTCTCTATTGGTGGCTCTCGGCGACGGTGAGAAACCTCTATCTCTCTACGGTCACCTCGACGACTCCACCTCTCTTTCTTCATCTCTCCTCGACGATGAAGCATGCTCCTCTCTTGGTGGTTCTCAGCAAAGGTGAAAACCTCAATCCCTGTCTCGAGCGTGCTCACGCCGGACGAAGAGTCAGTTCACCAAGTGGAAAGGTGTGATCGGCTCTGTCCAAACGCCTGCGTGCTCCGTAGATGGTACTCCATTGAAGACACAATCAGAAATCTTCGGAGAGCTAATCGAAGCTCTGTCCAAACGCCTGCGTGCTCACGTAGATGGTACTCCATTGAAGACACAATCAGAAATCTTCTCGAGAGCTAATCGAAGCTCTGTCCAAAAGATGTCGAAATGCTTTTTGAGTCTTGCAAGCCTGCCATTGTTAAAAATCCAGCTGCTGGGATAAAGTCAAAATTGGGAAGATTATGAGAGCGGTATCATACTCCATAATATGATAGTAGAAGACTAACGAGATTGATACACTCAATATGATATTTCAGAGTTCCAACAAGGAGAAGACACCGAACTTCACATGTGGATCTCACGTGATTCTACAGATATCCCTACAAATGTCGCCAATATGATGGGTGTTCGGACTAGAATTGCGGATAGTAAATGCATCAACAACTCAAAGATGATTTGGTTGAACATGTATGGCTTAAATTTGACGGAAGAAGACAACAACCGATCTCGATGTATCTTTCAATTTGTTATCGCTTTTTTACTTATCTTTGTTTTGAAGTTTTATATTTAAATCTATGTTTAAAATGTTTTCTTTTCTAAGGTTGCAATTTAATAAATGTTTGGTTTGTGGTAGATTAATGGTTGTGTTATAGGTAATAAATTGAAGTACACATCGATGAATTTTGATTAAAGCTTATGTTTGATGTTCTTGAATTTTGGTACATTAAATGATATCAATGTTCTTGATCGCTCACCTGTTTTGATGACATAATAAAGGTCAAGCTCCAAATGTCACTTTTTCGTCAATGGAAAAGAGTATCATATGGCTTACTATCTTACCGATGGTATTTAACCGAAATGGGCAACTTTTATCCATCTATTCCACTGCCACAAGGGCCAAAAGCAGTTTTATTTGCTCAACGACAAGAAGCTGTCCAAACTCAATACGATAAGATTTGCTCTTTCTTGACTAATTGAATAAAGTCTTTTGATTTTGATAATGGTTGAATGTCGTAATAAATGTTTGGTTTGTGGTAGATTAATGGTTGTGTTATAGGTAATAAATTGAAGTACACATCGATGAATTTTGATTAAAGCTTATGTTTGATGTTCTTGAATTTTGGTACATTAAATGATATCAATGTTCTTGATCGCTCACCTGTTTTGATGACATAATAAAGGTCAAGCTCCAAATGTCACTTTTTCGTCAATGGAAAAGAGTATCATATGGCTTACTATCTTACCGATGGTATTTACCGAAATGGGCAACTTTTATCCAATCTATTCCACTGCCACAAGGGCCAAAAGCAGTTTTATTTGCTCAACGACAAGAAGCTGTCCAAAAGATGTCGGCGTGCTTTTGAGTCTTGCAAGCTCGCTTTGCCATTGTTAAAAATCCAGCTGTTTTGGGATAAAGTCAAAATTGGGAAGATTATGAGAGCTGTATCATACTCCATAATATGATAGTAGAAGACTAACGAGATTGATACACTCAATATGATATTTCAGAGTTCCAACAAGGAGAAGACAGGAACTTCACATGTGGATCTCACGTATTCTACGATATCCCTACAAATGTCGCCAATATGATTGGTCCCAAGACTTTTAATTGCTACAAGGTATGGCACGCCATGTACTTAGGACTCAACTCTTTTGTTTTTTTCCTTGTCTTGGTGTACCACTTCCACTAAAATAATCTAGCATTATCGTTGTATATTTTATATTTATTTAATAGTTTTTATTTAAACCTGGAAATTTTTTATTTTCACCCAATGTTATATAGTTTTAAACGCCAGACATTTAAAAATAATAATCACATTTTGTTTTTAATAATTGGATAACAGAATTGAATTGTTCTTTTTCTTTTTGAACCAGAAAAAAAGAAAAGAGATTATAAAATATAAAAGAGAAAGATAAAGAATATTAAAATACTATACAATTTAGAAAAAAAAAACTTTCGAAAAAGACATATAAAACAATCTCTCAAATATTATAGAATAATTAAAAATATGAAATTACAAAAGACTCTCAAAAACAGGAAAATCAAAAGATTATATGACTTACCAAATATTGTCTAACTGTACTAGCTTTACTCAACAATCAAGCTCATTAGTTTTGTGGCTTTGTGCACTATTTCTTAGTTTAATTGTGGAAATTATCATCTGATTCATTATTTTCTTTACATTTATGCCATAAAATTTTAGTATTTTTCGAATTTGAGTTTCATCAAATTTCTTAAGTTTTAATTTTACCAAATTAACAAATCGTTATTTCACAAGAAGATTATTAGAGTGTGTGTTAATACAAAATTTTGAATTATTTAACCTTTTATCAAATAAAAGTTGGCATAACCTTTATCCTCACATTCATCAATTTTATAAACATATTGATGTGGGGTTAATACTTAATAGTCGCTTCAAAAGTACAAGGTTTAATTTGTAAATAAAGTGAATTAGTGGAAAGAATTACAACCGCTATTTCAATAAAAACAAAGTGGGGTCAAAAGTGATAGTTACTGTCTTGAGATTTGGGATGAATGTTAGATCCACGCCGATGAACTTCCTCTTGAAGTTCATTTTTTCAATTTTTATTATTAAATTTTATTTTTTTCTTTTCGATTTTTTTTAAAAACTAGATCAATCGTGGGCCACGAACGTAAATTCACTACGCTGATAAATTTTAGGAAAGAGGGTTCACGAAAGAGCTTTAGGAGAGGGGATTCATGTGATTGAATTATTTTATTATTTTTATTTCGCGTGAACTCTCCCGTAAACCCTCGAGCGCGGTGTCTTAGATTGTTCTCTCCGTAGCATTCGCTATTAGTACAGTTGACTTGATCCAGTTCGGAAAAGTACTCCGTGAATATTCTCTCATTTTCCAAGCACTGAATCGCCAAGTTTCTCGGCGCTAATCTAAATTAAATGGCGGTGGATAATGTGTTGAACTAAATGTGTCAGATTCGATGCAGTTTGTGGATCTAAACCTCTTTTACAATCGCATTGTTCGAGCCACCTCTGGCCGTAAATTAGAATTGTATTAACAGTATGAGTTTTATAGGTTGGGCCTTCGATATTAGCCCATTACAATATGATTGGTCCCAAGACTTTTAATTGCTAGACAAGTAAGTACAAGACGTCATGTATTTAGGACTCAACTCTTTTGTTTTTTTCCTTGTCTTGGTGTACCACTTCCACTAAAATAATCTAGCATTATCGTTGTATATTTTATATTTATTTAATAGTTTTTATTTAAACCTGGAAATTTTTTATTTTCACCCAATGTTATATAGTTTTAAACGTCAGACATTTAAAAATAATAATCACATTTTGTTTTTTAATAATTGGATAACAGAATTGAATTGTTCTTTTTCTTTTTTTTGAACCAGAAAAAAAAGAAAAGAGATTATAAAATATAAAAGAGAAAGATAAAGAATATTAAAATACTATACAATTTAGAAAAAAAAAACTTTCGAAAAAGACATATAAAACAATCTCTCAAATATTATAGAATAATTAAAAATATGAAATTACAAAAGACTCTCAAAAACAGGAAAATCAAAAGATTATATGACTTACCAAATATTGTCTAACTGTACTAGCTTTACTCAACAATCAAGCTCATTAGTTTTGTGGCTTTGTGCACTATTTCTTAGTTTAATTGTGGAAATTATCATCTGATTCATTATTTTCTTTACATTTATGCCATAAAATTTTAGTATTTTTCCGAATTTGAGTTTCATCAAATTTCTTAAGTTTTAATTTCACAAAATTAACAAATTCTTCATTTCACACTGCCGCAAGATCTACTAGACTGTGTGTTTAATGTAAAATTTTGAATTATTCAGTCTTTTTCAAATAAAATTGCAGGCTGAGAATACTTAAAATATTTTATAATTTACATCTTGAAGCCTCCTCAATCAGTTCCGGATTAAACAGTCGCTTACTTCCATTAGCGTGAATGGCATGTATTTATGGCAAAATATCTTCATTGTAACCGTATGCGGTGAAAAACGAGTTGATGCGAAGACGCGCGACGTCAACTTGATATGGTTTTATGGGAGCGTTTTAAATATCTCATAAAACCACTTTGGAAGAAATTATCTAAGAAACAGAAAAATATTCACACACAAAAAAGATTTTTTAAAAATATGATAAAAAGATATAGAAAATTAAAATATTATGCGATTTAGAAAAAACTTACGAAAAAGACTTAGAGATATATCTTCTCTAATCGAAATTATGAAATTTGTAAAAATCAAAAAAAAATTGTAAGATTTTCCAAATATCTTCTAATTGAGCAATACTCGACAATCAAACTCTCTAGTTTCGTGCTTTGTGCACTATTTTTTAGTTTAATTGTGAAAATTACATTTGATTTGTCATTTTATTTGTATTCATGCGATAAAATTTTAGTTTTTTTTTTGAATTCGAGTTTCATCAAATTTCTTAAGTTTTAATTTTACCAAATTAACAAATTCGTTATTTCACGCCGCCGCAAGATTATTAGAGTGTGTGTTAATACAAAATTTTGAATTATTTAACCTTTTTATCAAATAAAAGTTGGCATAACCTTTATCCTCACATTCATCAATTTTATAAACATATTGATGTGGGGTTAATACTTAATAGTCGCTTCAAAGAAGTACAAGGTTTAATTTGTAAATAAAGTGAATTAGTGGAAAGAATTACAGCTGCTATTTCAATAAAAACAAAGTGGGGTCAAAAGTGATAGTTACTGTCTTGAGATTTGGGATGAATGTTAAGAGCATCCACGTCGATGAACTTCCTCTTGAAGTTCATTTTTTCAATTTTTTATTATTAAATTTTATTTTTTTCTTTTCGATTTTTTTTTTTTTTAAAAAAAACTAGATCAATCGTGGGCTGCCACGACACGTGGGGCCCACGCTACAGTGATAAATTTTAGGAAAGAGGGGTTCAGCCGAAAGAGCTTTAGGAGAGGGATTCATGTGATTGAATTATTTTATTATTTTTTATTTCTGCGTGAACTCTCCCCGTAAACCCTCGATGCGGGTGTCTTAGATTGTTCTCTCTCCGTGGCATTCGCTATTAGTACAGTTGACTTGATCCAGCTCGGGAAAAGTACTCCGGCGAATATTCTCTCATTTTCCGGCACCAGTGAATCGCCAAGTTTCTCGTGCGGCGAATCTAAATTAAATGGCGGTGGATAATGTGTCTAGAACTAAATGTGTCAGATTCGATGCGCTTGTGGATCTAAACCTCGCTTTACAATCGATTGTTCGAGCCACCTCGCCGTGAAACTAGAATTGTATTAACTAGTATGAGTTTTATAGGTTGGGCCTTCAGATATTAGCCCATTACAATATGATTGGTCCCAGTACTTTTAATTCGTTTAGACAGTGTGTGCGGGCACGTCATGTACTTAGGACTCAACTCTTTTGTTTTTTTCCTTGTCTTGGTGTACCACTTCCACTAAAAAAATCTAGCATTATCGTTGTATATTTTATATTTATTTAATAGTTTTTATTTAAACCTGGAAATTTTTTATTTTCACCCAATGTTATATAGTTTTAAACGTCAGACATTTAAAAATAATAATCACATTTTGTTTTTTAATAATTGGATAACAGAATTGAATTGTTCTTTTTCTTTTTTTTGAACCAGAAAAAAAAGAAAAGAGATTATAAAATATAAAAGAGAAAGATAAAGAATATTAAAATACTATACAATTTAGAAAAAAAAAACTTTCGAAAAAGACATATAAAACAATCTCTCAAATATTATAGAATAATTAAAAATATGAAATTACAAAAGACTCTCAAAAACAGGAAAATCAAAAGATTATATGACTTACCAAATATTGTCTAACTGTACTAGCTTTACTCAACAATCAAGCTCATTAGTTTTGTGGCTTTGTGCACTATTTCTTAGTTTAATTGTGGAAATTATCATCTGATTCATTATTTTCTTTACATTTATGCCATAAAATTTTAGTATTTTTCCGAATTTGAGTTTCATCAAATTTCTTAAGTTTTAATTTCACAAATTTAATAAATGTTTGGTTTGTGGTAGATTAATGGTTGTGTTATAGGTAATAAATTGAAGTACACATCGATGAATTTTGATTAAAGCTTATGTTTGATGTTCTTGAATTTTGGTACATTAAATGATATCAATGTTCTTGATCGCCACCTGTTTTGATGACATAATAAAGGTCAAGCTCCAAATGTCACTTTTTCCACAATGGAAAAGAGTATCATATGGCTTACTATCTTACCGATGGTATTTAACCGAAATGGGCAACTTTTATCCATCTATTCCACTGCCACAAGGGCCAAAAGCAGTTTTATTTGCTCAACGACAAGAAGCTGTCCGAAAAGATGTCGGCGTGCTTTTGAGTCTTGCAAGCTCGCTTGCCATTGTTAAAAATCCAGCTGTTTTGGGATAAAGTCAAAATTGGGAAGATTATGAGAGCGTATCATACTCCATAATATGATAGTAGAAGACTAACGAGATTGATACACTCAATATGATATTTCAGAGTTCCAACAAGGAGAAGACACCGAACTTCACATGTGGATCTCACGTATTCTACGATATCCCTACAAATGTCGCCAATATGATGGGTGTTCGGACTAGAATTGCGGATAGTAAATGCATCAACAACTCAAAGATGATTTGGTTGAACATGTATGGCTTAAATTTGACGAAGAAGACAACAACCGATCTCGGATGTATCTTTCAATTTGTTATCGTTTTTTACTTATCTTTGTTTTGAAGTTTTATATTTAAATCTATGTTTAAAATGTTTTCTTTTCTAAGGTTGCAATTTAATAAATGTTTGTCTTCTTAAAAAAAAAATAATTTTTTAAGAAACCCTAAATAAGAAACTTGCAATGGAGATGCTTATTGTCCGGTTTTCTTATATAAGTCTCTAACCTCACTTTAACTAATTAAAAGCACAAAAAAATTATTTAGAAATCCACGTTGAGTCTTTAGGATAAAGATGCTCTTAGTGTCTTGAGATTTGGGATGAATGTTAGATTGTTCTCTCTCCGTAGCATTCGCTATTAGTACAGTTGACTTGATCCAGTTCGGGAAAAGTACTCCGGCGAATATTCTCTCATTTTCCGGCACCAGTGAATCGCCAAGTTTCTCGTGCGGCGAATCTAAATTAAATGGCGGTGGATAATGCGTCGTATCTGATGCAGTTTGTGGACGAAACCTCTTTTTACAATCGCATTGTTCTGAGCCACCTCTCGCCGGCGAAATTAGAATTGTATTAACGAGTATGAGTTTTATAGGTTGGGCCTTCAGATATTAGCCCATTACAATATGATTGGTCCCAGTACTTTTAATTCGCTTAGACAGTGCGGCAAGACGCCATGTACTTAGGACTCAACTCTTTTGTTTTTTTCCTTGTCTTGGTGTACCACTTCCACTAAAATAATCTAGCATTATCGTTGTATATTTTATATTTATTTAATAGTTTTTATTTAAACCTGGAAATTTTTTATTTTCACCCAATGTTATATAGTTTTAAACGCCAGACATTTAAAAATAATAATCACATTTTGTTTTTAATAATTGGATAACAGAATTGAATTGTTCTTTTTCTTTTTTGAACCAGAAAAAAAGAAAAGAGATTATAAAATATAAAAGAGAAAGATAAAGAATATTAAAATACTATACAATTTAGAAAAAAAACTTTCGAAAAGACATATAAAACAATCTCTCAAATATTATAGAATAATTAAAAATATGAAATTACAAAAGACTCTCAAAAACAGGAAAATCAAAAGATTATATGACTTACCAAATATTGTCTAACTGTACTAGCTTTACTCAACAATCAAGCTCATTAGTTTTGTGGCTTTGTGCACTATTTTTAGTTTAATTGTGAAAATTACATTTGATTTGTCATTTTATTTGTATTCATGCGATAAAATTTTAGTATTTTTCCGAATTTGAGTTTCATCAAATTTCTTAAGTTTTAATTTTACCAAATTAACAAATTCGTTATTTCACGCAAAGATTATTAGAGTGTGTGTTAATACAAAATTTTGAATTATTTAACCTTTTATCAAATAAAAGTTGGCATAACCTTTATCCTCACATTCATCAATTTTATAAACATATTGATGTGGGGTTAATACTTAATAGTCGCCTAAAGAAGTACAAGGTTTAATTTGTAAATAAAGTGAATTAGTGGAAAGAATTACACGCTATTTCAATAAAAACAAAGTGGGGTCAAAAGTGATAGTTATCGTCTTGAGATTTGGGATGAATGTTAAGAGCATCCACGCCGATGAACTTCAAGTTCATTTTTTCAATTTTTATTATTAAATTTTATTTTTTCTTTTCGATTTTTTTTTTTTAAAAACTAGATCAATCGTTTCAATGACACGGGGCCCACGCTACGTGATAAATTTTAGGAAAGAGGGTTCACCAAAGAGCTTTTAGGAGAGGGATTCATGTGATTGAATTATTTTATTATTTTTTATTTCTGCGTGAACTCTCCCCGTAAACCCTCGATGCGGGTGTCTTAGATTGTTCTCTCTCCGTGGCATTCGCTATTAGTACAGTTGACTTGATCCAGCTCGAAAAGTACTCCGAATATTCTCTCATTTTCCCAAGACTGAATCGCCAAGTTTCCGGCGGCGAATCTAAATTAAATGGCGGTGGATAATGTGTCTAACTAAATGTGTCAGATTCGATGCGCTTTGTGGATCTAAACCTCGTTTTACAATCGCATTGTTCTGAGCCACCTCTCGCCGGCGAAACTAGAATTGTATTAACTAGTATGAGTTTTATAGGTTGGGCCTTCAGATATTAGCCCATTACAATATGATTGGTCCCAGTACTTTTAATTGCGCAGACAAGCAAAGGGCACGCCATGTACTTAGGACTCAACTCTTTTGTTTTTTCCTTGTCTTGGTGTACCACTTCCACTAAAAAATCTAGCATTATCGTTGTATATTTTATATTTATTTAATAGTTTTTATTTAAACCTGGAAATTTTTTATTTTCACCCAATGTTATATAGTTTTAAACGTCAGACATTTAAAAATAATAATCACATTTTGTTTTTTAATAATTGGATAACAGAATTGAATTGTTCTTTTTCTTTTTTTTGAACCAGAAAAAAAAGAAAAGAGATTATAAAATATAAAAGAGAAAGATAAAGAATATTAAAATACTATACAATTTAGAAAAAAAAAACTTTCGAAAAAGACATATAAAACAATCTCTCAAATATTATAGAATAATTAAAAATATGAAATTACAAAAGACTCTCAAAAACAGGAAAATCAAAAAGATTATATGACTTACCAAATATTGTCTAACTGTACTAGCTTTACTCAACAATCAAGCTCATTAGTTTTGTGGCTTTGTGCACTATTTCTTAGTTTAATTGTGGAAATTATCATCTGATTCATTATTTTCTTTACATTTATGCCATAAAATTTTAGTATTTTTCCGAATTTGAGTTTCATCAAATTTCTTAAGTTTTAATTTCACCAAATTAACAAATTCTTCATTTCACACTGCCGCAAGATCTACTAGACTGTGTGTTTAATGTAAAAATTTGAATTATTCAGTCTTTTTTCAAATAAAAATTGCAGGCTGAGAATACTTAAAATATTTTATAATTTACATCTTTGAAGCCTCCTCAATCAGTTCCGGATTAAACAGTCGCTTACTTCCATTAGCGTGAATGGCATGTATTTATGGCAAAATATCTTCATTGTAACCGTGTGCGGTGAAAAACGAGTTGATGCGAAGACGCGCGACGTCAACTTGATATGGTTTTATGGGAGCGTTTTAAATATCTCATAAAACCACTTTGGAAGAAATTATCTAAGAAACAGAAAAATATTCACACACAAAAAAGATTTTTTAAAAATATGATAAAAAGATATAGAAAATTAAAATATTATGCGATTTAGAAAAAACTTACGAAAAAGACTTAGAGATATATCTTCTCTAATCGAAATTATGAAATTTGTAAAAATCAAAAAAAAATTGTAAGATTTTCCAAATATCTTCTAATTGAGCAATACTCGACAATCAAACTCTCTAGTTTCGTGCTTTGTGCACTATTTTTTAGTTTAATTGTGAAAATTACATTTGATTTGTCATTTTATTTGTATTCATGCGATAAAATTTTAGTTTTTTTTTTGAATTCGAGTTTCATCAAATTTCTTAAGTTTTAATTTTACCAAATTAACAAATTCGTTATTTCACGCCGCCGCAAGATTATTAGAGTGTGTGTTAATACAAAATTTTGAATTATTTAACCTTTTTATCAAATAAAAGTTGGCATAACCTTTATCCTCACATTCATCAATTTTATAAACATATTGATGTGGGGTTAATACTTAATAGTCGCCTAAAGAAGTACAAGGTTTAATTTGTAAATAAAGTGAATTAGTGGGAAGAATTACAAATGCTATTTCAATAAAACAAAGTGGGGTCAAAAGTGATAGTTGTCTTGAGATTTGGGATGAATGTTAAGAGCATCCACGCCGATGAACTTCCTCTCAAGTTCATTTTTTCAATTTTTATTATTAAATTTTATTTTTTTCTTTTGATTTTTTTTTTAAAAAACTAGACTCAATCGGTCATTAATGACACGGGGCCCACGCCACAGTTGATAAAATTTTAGGAAAGAGGGTTCACCGAAAGAGCTTTAGGAAAGAGGATTCATGTGATTGAATTATTTTATTTTTTATTGCTGAACTCTCTCAGAACCCTCGATGCGGGTGTCTTAGATTGTTCTCCGTGGCATTCGCTATTAGTACAGTTGACTTGATCCATTTCGAAAAGTACTCGGCGAATATTCTCTCATTTTCCTAAGACTGAATCGCCAAGTTTCTCGTGCGGCGAATCTAAATTAAATGGCGGTGGATAATGTGTCAGAACTAAATGTGTCAGATCTCGATGCGCTTTGGATCGAAACCTCGCTTTACAATCGCATTGTTCTGAGCCACCTCTCGCCGGCGAAACTAGAATTGTATTAACGAGTATGAGTTTTATAGGTTGGGCCTTCAGATATTAGCCCATTACAATATGATTGGTCCCAGTACTTTTAATTGCTAGACAGTAAAGGGCACGCCACGTGACTTGTGACTCAACTCTTTTGTTTTTTTCCTTGTCTTGGTGTACCACTTCCACTAACATTTATATTCCCCCCTCTTTCTTTTAGTATTTTCAGTTTCACCCACATCTTTTATTCAAATTCCCAATCAGCTCCACTTTTTAAAATATTACATGTTCAACATAGTTTGAGATGATAGTGATCATCTATTTAATCACTCGTTGAAATCTAGAATAAATTTTGTAAAAAATTGAAACCTGTAGCAAATACTTGAAGATAGCAGTCATAGTCATAGACTTTTTCAAAACGTGTCCTAGTACAAATATTTTATCCTTACATTTATTAATCATAAACCAAGTGATGTAAGGTTATAGTACTCACTATTTAGAAGTACAAGGCTTAATCTGTAAATAGAACAAAATATGGGGAAGAATTACAGTTATTACGATAAAAAAACAAAGTGGGCCATGAGTTTCAATAAGAACTGAGTGTCTGAGATCTGAATGAGTTTTGATTGCTCTTTCTCTCTCTCTGTGCATGCATTATCAGTACGGTTGACTCGTTCCAGTTCAGGAAAAGTTAAAAGTGAAAAAAAAAAATCACTCCGGCGAATATTCTCTCCTTCCCCGGCACCGATTCCGACGAATCTAAATTAAATGGCGGTGGATGCTGCGTATCTGATGCAGTTCGTGGACGAGACATCGTTTTACAATCGGATTGTTCTGTGCCACCTCTTGCCGTCGAATCTGTGGGACCCATTACCGCATTTCCTCCAGACATGGCTCCGGAACTACCTCGCCGGAACCCTACTTTACTTCGTCTCCGGCTTCCTCTGGTGCTTCTACATCTATTACCTCAAGCTCAACGTTTATCTCCCCAAAGGTGATTTGCTTTTATTACCGAACATTAGTGATCACGTCGATGCTGTTATTGTCTGATTGATTCTTGTCGGATTTTCAATTTAAAGAAAAAGTTTTTTTTTCTTTGGTCTGAATCTACTTTGTCTTCAGATGCTATTCCGACAAGAAAGGCCATGCTTTTGCAAATATATGTGGCAATGAAGGCGATGCCTTGGTACACTCTGCTTCCAACTGTTTCCGAGTATATGATCGAAAGTGGTTGGACCAAATGTTACTCAAGAGTAGGCGAAGTCAGCTGGATCCTCTACTTTGTTTCAATCGCGACATATCTTGTTTTAGTCGAGTTTGGTATTTATTGGATGCACAGAGAGCTTCATGACATTAAGCCTCTCTATAAGTATCTCCATGCCACCCATCATATCTACAACAAACAGAACACACTTTCTCCCTTTGCCGGTAAGTATTATTCAGTTTCTTATACTCTCTAGTCTCTGTAAGAATGTGGCATCTAACTTTATTACGTTTTTTTTTTCTTTCAGGGCTTGCGTTTCACCCACTAGACGGGATACTTCAAGCTGTACCGCATGTGGTTGCTTTGTTTATAGTGCCGATTCATTTCACAACCCATCTAGGTCTTTTGTTCATGGAAGCCATATGGACAGCGAACATCCATGACTGCATCCACGGTAACATTTGGCCTGTGATGGGTGCAGGGTACCATACGATACACCACACTACTTACAAGCATAACTATGGTCACTATACCATATGGATGGATTGGATGTTTGGCTCTCTTAGGGACCCTCTCTTAGAAGAAGTTGACAACAATAATGACAGTTCCAAGAAAGCAGAGTGAGAATGCCCCGTTTTTGTTATGTCTTGTGTTTTGCTTGTTTGTTCAAAGTTTCTCGAACTTTTTATTTATTTTTCACGTGTCTCTCTGAACCTTTTCAGTTATTTTGTTTAGAAACATTGACTGTACATTTGCTGTCTAGTTTAATTCAGGTAAATGTTTGGTCTTCCCAATTTAAATGTTGTGGGGGCACTGCCAATATTTCACCGTATATAGTTTGCAGCAAGAAATTTCAAATTTGGAAGGGGGTGTTATTCAATATGGTAATTTAATGGAATTAGATGTACTTTAATTCCCAAACAAAATCATGTGTTATTCAATTGTGTATTTGTAAAAGTGAATTAAAATCCCCTGTTATTCAATGTTCAACTGATTTTGTTAGAATTCAGTTGTTTTAGATTTTAATGGACTTTTATGTTTAAAGCAAAGAGTAAAACAATTACGTACTTTTCCTCTGGTTTTAGGAAGGATTTCAAATATACTCTGTCATTTCTTCTTGTCTCTGTTTTATGTCTCTCTCTCTCTGCAAAAACTAATCCTAAAAATTATAATTGAAAGAAAAAGACATGTGTATTCGATTAACATTTTTGTGTGCAAACTCAAAAACATAATTTGATTCTTCATCCAAAAGGACAAACATAGAAATATCTGATGTGTTCATATTGCAAATCTTATTAATCGAAAAGTTCTCTAGAAATATATATTTTCTGAAACTTGGGTAGTTTTAAAATTCAAAAATTCCATAGCAATGAATTACAATGAAATCTACTTGCCTTGCATTGAATCCATTAGAACTTAATCGTTTGGAACTGATTTTTTTTCCATTTGAATTACAATAAACTCCACTAAAATTCATCTTTATCTTGTAAAGAATCCAATCAAATCCACTGAGAGACTCCTAATTACAGTTACATTGAATTCTTAATTCAATAACACCCCCTTAAATCCCAATTCTGGATGATGTTGGCCATTTATGACCTATTCTTGGGTTCACCAACCAATAGGATTTCATTATTTCAAATTTGATATCTTTAAAAAAAGAAAACAAAATATTGTCAAGTTATATTATATTTTTAAATGTTACAAATAAAGTATTATAATTGTGCAGATTATAATATTTTTGACATTTTAACAGGAATAATTTTGATAATGAAATATGTAATTAGGTTTTAATAAAATCATGATATTTTGCATTTTTAGCATTTTGAATTATTAATATAATTAATAATTTTCATACTCAGAAAACCAATGTGGAATCTACCCGTAAGTATGGGTCCCGAATCCGATTAAATCCGACCTATATACTCAAAAATATTATTTTATTGTATTTATCTAAATTTTGCTAAATTTAATTTATAATATAATTATAAATCTTTTCGCGATATTTTCATATTTGATCTGAATCGACAATAAAATGGGAAATCGAGTGATCTGCATATAATCCAGCTCAGATTTTGGATCAAATTATAAAATTTCTATTTAAAAACTCCATAAAATCCGTTTAAAAGCCCGACCCGAAAAAACCTAGATAAATCTAATGATCTTTTATTTTTTAATTTAAATTTAATTTAATTTCATGATAATTATAATTTGTTTATTTAAAGGCGAAATCCTAATTTGGTAGATAAATTAGTCAAATAATTTGCATTTCATGAAAATGAAATAAAATTCTAATTGTATTTGGTAAATAAAAATAATTTTTATATTAACTATTTCAATGGTAAATAATATTATACTAATATATTATCTATTTTATTAAAAGGGCAGGGTTAATAAATATAAAGCATAAACTTAGATTTTAAATATTAGTAGTCATAATAGTAAGAATAAAGGTAGATATTAATTCACTGGATTAACTAATGTATAATGTATAAGTAAAGTATTATTTGTGGTTATAACATATATTGTATCTAACAAAATGTGTAGATGTTTTCAAAAAGTGATGTTGTTATTATGAAGATTTGAATCAAACGTATATCAATTGTTTATATGTACGCTCTCGTAAACATGGTAGGCCCTGTTCGTTTCATAAATTGGATGAGAATTCCGGACGCGGCATCCACGTGCAGTAATTGGATGCAGTAATTAGATGTTGTTCGTTTGCGATTCTCGGAATTTTGGATCATGCGTCGGGAAACTGCATCTGGATGCAGTTATGTTCATTTTGTATTTCTGTATTTTGTATCTGGATGAGTTTTATGTCAAATGACCAAAAACTCTTTATCTTTTATTTTGGTCTAAACATGTGTATAACTATATCTAAAAATTCAGTTTTTATGTTTTAACTTGTAAAAAATTATGTTTAACTGCAAATAAAATAGACATAAATAAAAATAAATATCAAATTCAATTTTTCATGTTTTATAACATTATAAAGTAACAATAATAATATATACACAAGAAAAATAGGACCAAACTTACCGGTACGTTGTAAGCACAAAAGAAAACAATCGTACCGGAAACTATAGTCGAGCAGGTTACAAAAATGGGCCGGTTTGTTGACCACATCTAAATTTCCTGGTTTGACTGACATATCAAAAATAAGATGCCCCATTGTAAGAATATAGTACACAAGGAATCAATAGTGTCTGTTGTCTTGTGCTTCAGCTCATTGAACTCAACTCATCCTTTTGTTCCAAAAACGTAAGCCCCTGCCAAAAATAAGAATTTATATGACAGTACTAGAATCACAACTATACCAAAAATAAAACAATGTCTCACAAGTTAGACATGCTGTTGCTTTTATTCCTTCCGGCTTAACAAGACTCAGATACCTTATTAATTTTAAAATAACAGTAGAGGAGATAGGATCATAAAAGTAAAGAACTGATAGAGACACTAGGAAAAGACCAGCTTATTTTGGTAAAGATGTGATTTCACAAATGCTATGACAAGTTCAGATAGTAAGTTTGAGAGGCACAAATGCTTTCCATCTACATGTCACAAGAATAAGTACACAAATCAAAGTAAAGATTTTCTCACCTAGTTCCCTTGAACAAGGCTGAGAAAGAAGTCCAACAACAGGATACTCAATAGGTGATGAAAGCCCCGCTGCTTCTGCAAAAGTGGAAAATGGTAGAAAATATGTTAAAAGAACAAGTTTCAAGCTAAAACAAACCAACACACAAGAGGCATTAATAAATTTACCATATGCAATACAAGCTCTACAAACCAACACACAAGAGGCATTAGAACTCTCACATAACATTAGAAATCTCACATAACATTTCAAGCTAAAACAAATTTCACAAAGCTCAACACAATACAACTTAACTTTTCAAATCACAAACATCAAAGCAAAGGGAGCCGAAATGCTTCAGAACAGAGACGCAAACGGAGCCGAGATGCTTTAGAACAGAGACAGTTACCTCAAAGGAAGAGATGGGTTTCCGAGACTTGTTGTTTCTGAGATGAAGCTTGAAACTTGTTGTTTCCGAGAACTCACCGGCGCAAGACTGCTAGAGTGAGACCAAAACAAATGAGATTTCCAAAAGGGTATCTAAGTTAGAGACTAAATGTGACGAAAAACTTACCAATCGAGCTTGAGAGAGAGGAGAGACTTGTGAGAGAGGGTGAGACTGCGAGAGAGAGAGAGAGAGAGAGAGAGAGAGAGAGAGAGAGAGAGAGAGAGAGAGAGAGAGAGAGAGAGAGAGAGAGAGAGAGAGAGAGAGAGAGAGAGAGAGAGAGAGAGAGAGAGAGACTGCGTGAGAGAGAGACTGCGAAAGCGAGAGAGGACTAGATTTAGGGTTCTGGGATAGAGAGTAAGAGAGATTTCATCGTTGAAGAGAGGTTGCAGAGAGAAGAATCAGATTTGCTTTGACGGCTACAAAACCACTTTAGGTTTAAAAATCAAAGGTAAAATTTGTAATTCTGAAGATAAATTAGTTGTTCAAACAAAAAAAAAAGATAAATTAAGGGTATTATCGACTTTTAATACTTTTGGATGAGTTTCTTGTTTACAGGCGTTTAAAAATGTCATCCAATTCCAAAAATCTGGATGAGTTGTGAAATCAGATCTGATGCGGCCCAACTTAACCTCATATTTCACACCAAACGAACATCGGTCCGCGTCTGCGTTTGGATGCCGCGTCCAGTTCACGAAACGAACAGGACCGTAGTTATGGATCCTAGAATATAGGAATAAAGGTAAGCAGTTATAAAATATATGGTTTAATTTTTGAATATGTTGCATAGAAAAATAATAAATTAGACATAACATTTTATCAATTCGTCATGTTGCTGTTTTAATAGTATTGACTAGATTCTGACTCGTCTTTAAAGGGCGGGTATATTTTTTGTTTTACATTTTCTTTAGCAATTTAATTTTTATATTTGTGTTCTTAGTCATATTTGTGTTTTTCTTTATATAATATTTCTCTTCAATGATTAATAAGAGATTTTAAGAATTGTATTAAAATAATTGGACCACACCTATATCAATAGGTCATGTTGTTGTTTTAATAAAATTAATATCCGAAAATCAATATCAAATCCAACCTACACCGAAAACCGAACAAAATCTTTGAAAATATTTGAAAAGATAACTTTTAATATATTTTGTTAAATATATATATGTAAATGGTCTTCACTAACTTTGAGTAAAATCACATTTAATAAATATTTTTAATCAAATAACCTATTTAAAACCTGTTAAACTAAAACCCATAGAATATATTTTTATAAGTAATACTTCTATAATAATATCATGTTCCTAATTTAATAGAATAGATAGATTAGATAATTTAATTTTCTTATAAACAACTATTTATATTTATTATTTATCTTAATTGATTCATGAATTTTTATTGTTGGACTAAACCTATATAAACTGGTCATGATTCTAATTTTATAGAATAGATATTTATATAAATAGATGAATATTTAGAGTAGATGAATATTTATATAAACATATGAATATAATTTTTTAAATTTTGAAAATGTATTTGAATTTAATTTTCAAATACATTTTAATTTATTTTCATTTAGAAAAGGTGAAAAACAAAATTATTGAAAAATATATTTTTAATATGGTAACTATAATGAGTAATTAACATATCATTTTAGAAAGATGTATCAATAATGTAATTGCATACATAAATTAATTGTATAGAGTAACATGTTATATTAATCAAATAAAAGGTTGAAATTCTCAGAAAAAAGGTTCAGATTATTAAATAACATACATAAATAATTTGGATGGAATACTTACATAGCAAACGTAACCGAATAACATGTAACAGTTTTCAATCATAATTTTGGCATAATAGAGTAATATTATTGTTAACAATCTACATTTGTTAAAAACCCAAAAGAAAAGAATAATTGTTATATATATATATATATATATATATATATATATATATATATATATCTGTTCATATTATGTATACGCAAAGCAGCCATACGGAAAAGAAGTGGTGAGAGCCGAGAATCATGGACATGAAGTTACAAATATATATTGATTCATAAAAGGGATTTAATTTGATACATTTATACATAAATGACAATAAAAAACTCTTTAAATAAAGAAAATAAATTGTTGGACATAACATTTATCAATAGGTCATGTTTGAATAATTTAATAGTATTGATATTTTGTTTTTTACATTCTGACATCGATTTAAATTGGTGGGTTGTGTAAACAGATGTGTGATATAAATTTTATGATTAGTTAATGATTCCCTATTTGCGTATATTGACGTTCGTGCAAGTCTTGATAATAAACGATTTAAATCTGACATGTATTCTTCGACTCTTCGGTTAGAATAGTAGTTGTTGATTTTTGAAAATAAAAGTAGTCGAAAGTCCACCTATCTCTCGATTAAAATGGTAACAAACGGTTGCATATTTATCATGCGTCCAAAACAATATAACTGTCCAATAACTAAATTACCTTTATGCCATTGATGAAGGGTAACTAGACCTTTGTAAAAGTGATGGTAAAATAAGTAATATAAATAGTTGGACTAAACTTATATCAATAGGTCAAGATGTTGGTTTTTAATATAATAGATTCTGGATGATGTGGTTATGTCTAAAAGGACACTTATTTTGCCAGGTCCGGTTCGTGTAGTCTTGTTAGCCTGTTCTTAAGTAAAGAGCGTTGGATTATGACCAGTTTAAGGTCTGTATCTACTCTTACACGTTTAAAATAAGTGCAGATTTAATAATGGTTCTAGCTGGGCCAGAGTGGACCGGCTAGTATTAGACGTACCATAACCAAGGACTACGTTATTCAACATATAACCGCGTAATGAGAATATGATATAATTTGGGGTGATGGTTCTGTAGATAACTAATAAATGCATGGAAGAACTAACTTACTATACCAAGGAACAGCATGTGCACATTATCATAACTCACAAAGCCTCTCTGTCATCTACGCAGAGATT
>JAAMPC010000288.1:0-41226 GCA_016771965.1 Brassica carinata | reverse complement strand
GTTAAATGGTAAATGTGTATTTCAGTAGCTTTATAACACATTATTAAAAATAGTTTATAACCTCTTATAAAATCAAAACAAAATGGTTTATTACAAAAATTATATCTTAGTAGCTTTATAACACATTATTAAAAATAGTTTATAACCTCTTATAAAATCAAAACAAAATGGTTTATTACAAAAATTATATCTTAGTAGCTTTATAAGACCTTATTAAAACTGGTTTTTACCTCTTGTAAAATCAATCGAGTTTAGGATATATAAAGGCATATTTAAAAGTTATAAAGATTTATAAATCTGTGAAAATTAATTTATAAAGGTTTATAACTAATATAGAAATGCTTATAAATCAGTTTACAATATTTATATACTAAAATAATGATATGTAAACACCAATACTAGAAAACGTGCTAACCGTGAACGAGTATGTGATATGGTCTAGTGGTAAGTTGAGGTTACTTTAAATTTCAGTTTAGACGAATCCCGGTTCGACCCAGGACCTCAACAATTTACCTGTTTTTATCATTTACCAAAGGGATGACAAAATAGTAAATTTAACTCTTCTCACACCACTTCTTCATCATCTCCACTACGACCGCTTGTTTTGCTTTCTTGTTTTCTATCCTTTCTTCATCCTTTTCTATGTCCCAGAATTCCAAGAAGAAGAATCAACAAAACGATCTTCCCCATTTTGAATCATTATCGTGGCAAAGGTAATTGAGTTTCATCTTCAATTTTGAATCAACAATCTAAATTGAATTGAATTTTTGTTTGGAACCTAATTGATTGACTTAAAATCTCAATCTATTCCAGTTTCAGTTCCAATTCAACTTGAATCGATTTTAGCAAAAGTTAATTCAAGTACATTCTCTGTATCTCTTTTGACTTTTTATATTCAATTTAGATCAAATTGAAATTTCTTTCCTTTGTATATACACTCCAAAATCGAATTGAATTTTTGTATGGAACCTAATTGATTGACTTAAAATCTCAATCTATTCCAGTTTCAGTTCCAATTCAACTTGAATCGATTTTAGCAAAAGTTAATTCAAGTACATTCTCTGTATCTCTTTTGACTTTTTATATTCAATTTAGATCAAATTGAAATTTCTCTTTCCTTTTGTATATACACTCCAAAATCGAATTGAATTTTTGTATGGAACCTAATTGATTTATCTAAAATCTCAATTTGTTTCAGGTTGTTGGATGCATGTCGTTCATTTGATCTTTATTCACCTTCTTTCTTTCACTACAAGAAAATAGGGGGATTCTGATGGCCGAAATCGTTAGAAATTCATCGGAATAGACCGATTCCGACGAATTTCTGATGAACCAATTCGTCGGTATCATTTCGTCGGAAAAAAAGTATTCGTCGGAATTTCGTCAGACTTTCCGATGACTTTCTGACGAATACCAAGAAAAGTCACTCTGACGAACTTCCGACGATATTCCGATGCGGACACACGAGACCAGAGTTCATCGGAAAAACTATATACCAACGGAGAATGTTCCTCGGACTATTCCGACGAACGTAGTCCTCGGAAAATACCGACGGAATACGGTTCGTCGGAATATACCGACGGACAATGGTTCGTCGAAATTTTTCGAGGAATCCTATCCGTCGGTATTTTCCGACGAACCATAGTCCGTCGGTATATTCCGACGCCCATAATTCGTCGGAATATATCAATTTTAAAAACGAATTAATTTTGCATTTTTATATATTTTTTAATATTAAAATTAATTAATAAATAAATAAAATCTGAAATTTAAAACTAATAATATTATATAATTTAAATTCATACAAACCGAAATAGAAAAAAACAATTCAGAAAGTTTAAAATTCATACAAACCGAAATAGAAAAAAAAACATTCAGAAAGTTTTAAAAAGCAGAAAAAAAACTAAGAACTCGAAGACATCAAACGATCTAGCTTCTGCATTATCTCGGCGTTGAACTTCTTCTGGGATGCCAGCTCAGCAAGGATAGTGGCATTCTCCGGAGGAATAGTGGCATTCTCTGAAAGGATAGTGGTGTTCTGCTCCTCCAATGCCCCAATCCGTTCATCTTTGTCATGTAGCTCCTCGAGAATCATGGGATCGGCATACGGAGCTTGCGAAGAAGATGTCGGATACGAAGAAGCACGGCGGGCCAACCCAACTAAACGGCCTCCTTTTCTTTTAGGAACCGCCTACAAAAATATTTAAAGTTAGTAAATAGGGACAAGTTAGTAATGACATTATAAAAAAATTACTTTTTCAACCATCTCATTTATTTGCAATAGGGACAAGTTGGTTGAAGCTCCCGTAGAATCGCCGTCATCAGAGAGAGGCTGAGATTGAGATGCTATTTCAGCTTCCACCAAATCAACGACACCTTTGATCATGAGGTCCTGGATTTGACCTGTCTTCTTGTTAGTGTGAGCCACCTTAATGAGTTGGAGACGATCAACAGGATTACCGTCATTTGCTTCGATCTAAAAAACCGCCATTATTAGCCAAGAAATATATAAAATATTTATTTAAAAAATATAAAGATAAATAATAATAAAAAAACTTACAAGTTCATCCTCCTTAGTAGACATAGAGCAAGCGCCGTGGTTGTGCACATACATACCTTTCCCGCCACGATCGTTCTTCCGGTTCTTGGAGTTCCTAGAAGACGTCTCTGCAGTTTTTTCCTTCTCCCAATGAGCTATCAACTGCTCCCACACCGTCCCGTTGATGAACCGTGGCCTCTTGTTCTTCTGCCAAACTGTCTTCCACGCGTTCATCTGCTTCGTATAAGAGTCCATGGCCTTTTCTTTGAATTTCTTACAGACTGTTTCCGTGAGATCGGAGTGCCAGTTGAACTCTTGCTACAAAACAAACATAATTTAATAAGTAAATATATTAAAAAAAAATGTAAATACTTAAAAAAATGAAGAGTTACTACCGCAAACTGACGAAACCACAACTCTCGTTCGTCGGAAGGGATCACACTCCACTTTGAATATCCAAAACGGAGCATGGAGTACATCATCTGGTTGATGCTCCTGCTAATGTCATTTTTCGACGTGGTGAACCTTTAAAAAAAATACAAGTTAGCAAGTTAATTAATGGAAAAAAAACATAATGCTACAAATAAAAAAAATACTAACCAAGTGCAATGTCCTCGTCGTGGGTTGGGTTGGAGAACGGGAGATGCTCTCGACCTGGTGTTGAACCAAACGTTTTAAAAAAAAACTATTAAACCTTTTATTATACATAGTTTATTACTGGAAACTTATAAGAAATTATTAAAAAATTAAAATTTTTTATAATACATGATTTATATATGTATACAAAATTATAAAAAATTTATAAATATAGAAAAATGTTGTTAAATATTTTTAAAATTTTTTAAAAACGTTTTGTTATACATAGTTTATTACTGGAAAATTGAAAACGTTTTTAAAATAGTAAAACGTTTTGAATTTTAACAAAAACAAAAAATAATTCCAAAAAAAACTAAAACAACAATCCAAACAACAATCCTAACTTATATATCCTAAACTATCCATTCACTCCTAAAATTTTCAAATATTCAACCTAAAATCTGAGATCTAACTTCCAAAACCCTAAACAATTGAGATAAAACAAGGTTTGCGATGATTCTTACATGATTTGGGGTTTGGGGAAGAGATATGAGGATGAGAAGAGGATTCGCCGGTGATGGGAGATCGAGAATGGCCGGAATCGCCGTGAGAGAGAGAGAAATCGCGGAGAGGATTGAGAGAGAGGCGGAAATAATGAAGAAGGAAGAAGAAGGGTAATTATATTTAACGTTTCCGACGGACACGGGTTCGTCAGTATTCCGTCGGTATAACTAAATATATACCAATTGGCGATTCACGAAAATTTTCACGCGGTTTGGTTTTCCTTGGTAAATTGAAATTCCGACGGAATTGGTGTCCGTCAGTATATTCCGACGGAATACTGACGACCTTTTCCGATGGAATTCCGACGACTTAGTGTTTAGGGTGTTGATTACAAGTTTCTAAATGCAAAATCTAAATCTTTGATAATAAATATAGTATTTGCTTAAAGATTTAACAATAAAAATGTTGTTATAACACGATTTTACACAACAACATTTTTTGTAGTGTAAGATTAGATGAATATGATTGTATAAGTATATGAGTGTTAAGATGAGATGTTATGAAAACAATGATATGCATACATAAATATTTTAATGAGTTGTTATATTAGAACGGTTGCGATCTAATACTATACTAAACATTTATTATGTGTTATTTTCATAGGTTTGGCATCTAAATTTATAGATTTTATGTTTGAAATTTTTAGAAACACATGTTCGTAATTGTTGGATATACCACTCATATCCAATTTAAATTGTCTAGTTCATCGAATGTCGCCGGTATATTCCGACGAATTACCGAGGACATTTCCAAACTTCAATGAAACCCTTGGTCGCCGCTATGTCGCCGGTATTTTATGAGGGATTTCCGACGGACCATTAAAAAAACTAATCAGAATCTTCAATCTTCATCAAACTCCCCAACCTCAGCTTCTGGCTCGAATGTACAACAGCATCAAGTCCAAACACAGTCAAATTCTCAACGAGTTCAACATTTGCCAAATCTTCATAGAGAATACTGTCTTCCATGCTTTCCAAATGGGCTGAAACCATCAGTAGATAATCCAAGATAAACATTTCTTCTCTCTTCCGCAAATTCTGGATATGTTGACTGGAAATGTTTCCAAGTCTTCGCATCTGAAGGATGTCTAATCTCACCATTTGTGGAATGCTCTGCATGCCATCTCATTGTTTTTGCTGTGCGCTCACACTGATACAACCTCTTCAATCTTTCCGTCAAAGGCAAATACCACATTCTTTTGAACGGGATCGGAACTCTTCCCCTCGTCTCCTGATAACGAGGTTTCCCACAAAATTTGCATACATTCCTTGTCTCATCCTCTCTCCAGTAGATCATGCAGTTGTCAATACATACATCTATCACTTCGTACGGTAGTTGAAGACCGGCAACAAGTTTCTGAACCTCGTAGTATGAACCCGGTGCAAGGTTATCCTCAGGTAGAATACCTTTGACAAAATCAGTAATCGCATCCATACATTCTTCAGCCAAATTATAATCTGTCTTAATACCCATTAATCTAGTTGCAGATGATAAGGCTAAATGACCATCTCTACAATTTTGATACAGAGGCTGTTTTCCTGCATCCAACATGTCAAAAAATCTCCTAGATTCGGGATATGGTTCTTCCCCTCTATAATGATCATGTACCATCTGCTCAGTACCTACACCATAATCTATATCCGTTCTAGATTCTTCTAACCTAATATCAGGCTGAAGTTCACTAACAGGCTGAGGTTCGCTAGTACTACCATATTCATAACCAGTTTCCCCATGAAGGTACCAAACTTTATAATTACGTGAAAACTCTTTCATATACAAATGAGTCCAAACATCAAATTCTTTTATAATTTTATTATTATTGCAAGTAGAGCAGGGACATCTTAACATACCACTTTTTACATCCGGTTGCTGTTGAACAAGCCTCATGAATTCTCCAATCCCTTGAACGTATTCTTTCGTAAGCAAATTGGTGTTGAGATCCAAATGAGGTTTATCCATCCACGAACGATAATAAGCTCCTGAAGACATGATTTTCACGGAATTGTTATGACTAAAGAGAATGAAGAGAGAATGAAGTGTGAATGAGTTGAATGAGGAGGGGTTGCATTTATAGGAAATTGCTTACGGCCATCCGATGACTTTCCGACGAAATTCCGACGGATGTAAAGCAGTCCGTCGGAATACCGTCGGTATTTTCCAATATCAAACGGCTATACAACGGTCATATATATTTGTCTGCAACGGTCACATGGTTCGTCGGAAATTCGTCGAAAAATTCCGACGACGGTAACGGTTATATCTATTAATCGGAATGTCGCCGGAAGTTCGTCGGTATATTCCGGCAATTCCAACGACTACAACGGTTACATATTTTATCGAATGTCGCCGAAAAGTCGCCGTAAAATTCTAACGAGCCATGTTTCATCGAATTCGTCGGAAAGGGCCGACGGAATTCGACGACTTCAAATTTTGGTTTTCGCCGAAATTGGTCGGAATCCGTCTACAAACGTCCGACGACATTGAAGTCCGTCGGAACCTTGTCGGAATTTGGCGTGTTTTCTTGTAGTGTTTCTTTTCTTGATTTTTTTTTTGTGCTCTGCATTTCCGATTCCTTTTCAGGAGTAACCAATGAAGAAGAATTTGAAGAAAAAAGGAAAACTTTTGTCTTTTGCCAAAGATTGTGAAGTAGAAGTATCTCTTCAAGAAGATGGGTTCAAAGGTTCTTGGTTTAGAGCTATCCTCGAGCAAAATCCGACGAGAGTGAAAGGATAAAAGCTTCGGGTTTGTTACAAAACTTTGTTCAACGAAGACGGTGTAAATCCTTGCAAGGAAACTATTGAATGATGTTTTATTCGGCCGGTGTCGCCAGAATGTCTGAATGAGGGTGTCGTATTCAAGGAAGGGTCGGTGGTGGATGCTTATTTTAATAATGGTTGGTGGACTGGTCTTATCGTAGTTGAAAGGCCAGATGGTAGTTTTTTGGTTTACTTTGATGATCCACCAGACATAATGAGATTCATCAGAAGCCAACTGAGACCTCATGCTGATTGGATCGGCTCCGAATGGGTCAAAAGCAAAAACAAGGTATTGTTTTCTTTGTATGTTTTAAGTTCTAAAATTTTGAATTGTTGAGGGCTTTAGCTTATATATGATTGTTTTGGAATTGAAGGTATTGAGTCAACACATGTTTAGAACAGGGAAGTTGGTGGAAATGACCCGTGAAATTAGTGAAAGTGAAAAGGAAAAAAATTGGGTCGAAACAATAGTAATTACAGAGATTCAAGGGGGTGATAGAAGAAATTTTTTGATCAAAAGATGTACAATCTCACAAAATTCGAGTGATGAAGCGGAAGGAAAACATTCAATAGTTGATATTTGAAAAATCAGGCCATCTCCTCCTCGAGATCTTTGTGCAGAGTACAGTCTGAACGACTATGTTGAAGTGGTTGTTACACATGGGTGGCACAAAGGTCGAGTGACGGAAATTCTCCTTGAAAACAATTACAAAGTGTATTTCGCTGCCACAAAAGAGGATGCGGTTTTTAATTATACTGAGATTAGGCTGTCAATGGAGTGGCTAGGTGGTGGTAGTTGGATTCGCGCACATTAGGTATTTTCTCACGCATAAGTTGTATTCATTTTTGGTGTAATTTAAAATCTTCCTACACCATTTTTTCAGAGAGAATTTGAAAATGATGCTGCCACACCAATCAGACCCGCTCAAGAGAGCCCTAGTAACACACTTGTTTTAGAATCCAATGAAGATGATACGGTGAATGATGATGCCACCGAAATCAAATCCTCTCGAGAGAGCCACAGTAACACTTCTCTTTTAGAAGCCACTGAGACTGAAACACAAAACCATGAACCCGTAGATGTAAGTTTTAAACTATCACCCCCTTGTGTGTTGTCATAGGCTTCTTTTTCTTATCGTTAAACTATATGTTTTTACTAATGAATGATGTGTAGGGAGTGGAGTTACCATTACCTCATGAATCAGATGATATGATGGATGATGTAGCCACTCCAATCATAGACCCTCAAGAGATACCACGAGGTAAAATGTAAATTAGGATTTATAAAAGCCTATAAATAATTTATGAAGACTTACGAATCTATATATTATAATTTATAAAGTCCAATAAATAATTTATAAGAGCATATAAATAATTTACAAGGGCTTCTAAATCTATATTAAAAATTTGACAATTATTTTGAAGGGTTTATAATGATTTATGAAGATTTATGAAATAAGTTATAAGGTAATATATAAAGGCCTATAAATAATTAAAAAAGATTTATAAATGTGTATAAAATCATTTACAAATTTTGCCAATAATTAATTTATAAAGACTTATGAATCTATATATAATAATTTATAAAGCCCAATAAATAATTTATAAGAGCATATAAATACTTTACAAGAGCTTGTAAATCAATAATAGTTTATAAAACCATAGTATTGTTTTCTAAGCATTAAATCATATATATAACTGGGCCTTAAACATTATAATCAAAATTGAGCCTTAAAAATAAAACCGTCACAATTAAGGGTAAAAGACGGGACCTTTCATCGTCTTCCTCCGTTCAGCGTCTGTTCGATACAAATCCACAACCGCATCTTTTGATCTGTTTTTATATTCCGCCGTTCTCCATTTATTTGATTACAAAAACCTACTTTTCACTGGTGGTTTTCAATTACCATCGATTTCTCTTAACTCCGGTAATGTTATTGGTTCTTCTTGGCGATTCTTCTTCTCGCTCTGCCTATAATAGGTGTGTAATTGATATTAGTGTTATATTTGACTAATTTTGTTAGAGGTTGTGGCCTTTAGGTTTAGTATGTCGTAACTTGGAATAGAGTAGATTAGGGTTATTTTTTTGTCATTTGCGATATATTTCATTGCTAATTATTTCGTTATTGATGTGGTTCATCAATTTTAGATTGATCTATAATGATTTACAAGTGTTGATAAACAAAACTTTTATAAGTCATTATAAAATATATCTTTGACATTACCATTTTGAATTGTTTCAGGTTAAACGATGAGTAAATCTGATGATAAGATTGCTTTGCCAAAAGAATCTCGAACCTGGTACAAATGGAAGCATATTGGATAGAATTAACAAGCACTCCAACATGAAGTTGGTTGGTACAGTTGAAAACGTTTTGGGCAGAGAATTCAAGAAGCTTGAAGATTCATTCTTGGCTCCGGTAATTAAGATGGGAAGGAGGCAGAAGCATATGGTGTTTTCAAGGCATTTGATTCATCACTTACTCTTAAGGAGAATTGATATAGGCAAGAAGGGTTTGTGGTTTTCTTTTGGAGAACAACTAATGAGATTTTCTCTAAGAGAATTCCACTTGGCAACGGGTCTGCCTTGTGTTGTTGACAAAGATGAAGAGGAAGTGGAGACTTCAGCAACAAAAAACAAGAAGAAAGACCCATGGATGAAGAAGAATCAAACTTTAAACACCTTGCTTAATCTACTTGTGAAAAGAGTACATATCTTACCGTTGATCAGAGATTAAGGTTGGGAGCTACAATCCTTGTGGAAGGGATATTAATGGCAAGCAATCCAGTGACAAGTATACCGAAGAGCGCCTGCTTAGAGCTAGAAATTTCAAAGAGTTTTGCAAGTATCCCTGGGGGAATTTGGCCTTTGATTATTTATGAAAAGAAGTGGAGAGCTTTACCTATAAAAAGTTGACGGAGAAAGATCAATATGCGATTTGTGGCTTTATATATCCACTTCAGCTATGGGTGTTATCTTCTGTGAATCAACTAGGCACGTTCTTTGGTATTAGGAATGATGAAATTCAGTTTCTCTTGTGCTTGCATTGGATAGAAACCAAATCGCTTACTATTGAAGAGGTTAACAGATTCGACAAAATGGAGGAGGTAACCTTTTATAATGTTTTATAAAACTGTTTTAATCTTTGAATTCTTCTTTTATCGATTGTTTGATCATATGCAAACACTTGTCAGGTTGATGTCAAATGTATCCTTGGAGATCCCGAATTGTATAACGACTTGGTTGAAGATGTTGACAGTGAATTTGGAAGAGTTGTCGATCTTGTCAAAAGAGGATATCGTTTGAAGAGACAAGATTGGCTTAATGGACGTGTCGACATTGCCGTTGCTGAAGCTGAAGTGGACGAAAATAATTCTGCTCCTAGGATTGATGCAACTGATCAAGAAAAGATTGAATTCCTCACTAAGAAGGTAGTGTCTCTTGAAGAAAAAGTGGAGTACCTTGAAGGTCTTTTGAACATTCGTAGAGAAACAGTGAAGGTGAACTATTTTCTATATTTGTTTCGTGTTGTAAATGAAAAGAAAGATTCATATGCTTCTAACTTGTAACAGGAAACTGAGAAGTCAAAAGAAACTGAAGCCGCCACAAAAACCAAAGTTTGTTATCTATAACGTCTCCATATTCTTAATACAATGTATTTGTATTCACATATAATTTTCCAGGTAAATTGACAGAATGCCGATTATGAATTGGTGACATAGAAATTTTACAAAATTATATAGATGCCAAAAGACAGGAAATCGCTAAGATTGTTGTGTTTTTGATATTTTATAAGGATGTTATTAAATTCAAAATTGCCAAGCTATTTTTTTTTGTCTTGTAATATTAGGGAAAGAAGAATGGTGTAAGACCTCCACGTGAAGTAGACCATCAAGAAGAAGATGATACAGAAGTGGGCTAAAGAAAGTGACACATCAAAAGTCAGTGAAGTAAGCTTATTTATAACCCTTTATAAACTGAACAACCGTTTTAGAATTATAAATCATTACAAATATGTAATCTTTTTTTTTGTAAATAGGAACAGCCACAAGAAGAAAAGGAACACCAAGAAGAAGATGATACATAAGTAGATGTGGACGACAGTGCTAAAGGGAATGAAAATTCAGAAACAAATGATGTAAGCTGATTTATAAATATTTATAAACTGAACAATCGTTTTAAATTTATAAATCATTATAAAAATGTAATCCTTTTATTGAAATAAGGACAGACACAAGAGGAAGATGAACAACAACAAGAAGATGACACAGAAGTCAATGCAGATGTGGACGCCAAGCAAAGAAAGTGAAAATCCGAAACCAATGAAGTAAGCTGATTTACAAGTCTTTATAAGCTGATTAACTTTTAAATGTTTAATATACTCTATGTAACTTTTCTTATTGTGTCATCAAAATTGAAGGATGGAGAAATGAATGAGGATGCATCTAAAAAGCCCGTGAAGGTTACAAAGAAACGTGGAAGAGGAAATAAGGTAAATATCCCGTGTATAATGGTTTATCAAATGTTCTTTCAAATTTCATAGACTACATTCAATTATCATTTCTGATTTACAAAGACTGTTATTAAATTCAAATTGCTAAGCTAATTTTTGTCTTGTAATATTAGGGAAATAAGAAAAGTGTAAAACCTCCACGTGAAGTACAACAACAAGTAGAAGATGATGCAGAAATCGGTGCTAAAGAGAGTGAAAATCCGAAACCAATGAAGTAAGCTGATTTATAAGTCTTTATAAACTGATTGACTTTTAAATGTTTAATATACTCTATGTAACTTTTCTTATTGTGTCATCAAAATTGAAGGATGGAGAAATGAATGGGGATGCATCTAAAAGCCCGTGAAGGTTACAAAAAAGGTGGAAGAGGAAATAAGGTAAATATCTCCGTGTATAATGGTTTCTAAAATGTTCTTTCAAATTTCATAGACTACATTCAATTATCATTTCTGATTTATAAGCCTGTTATTGAATTCAAATTGCTAATTTATTTTTTGTCTTGTAATATTAGGGAATGAAGAAAGGTGTAACACCCCACGTGAAGTACAACAACAAGTAGAAGATGATGCAGAAATCGGTGCTAAAGAGAGTGAAAATCCAGAAACCAATGAAGTAAGCTGATTTATAAGTCTTTATAAACTGATTGACTTTTAAATGTTTAATATACTCTATGTAACTTTTCTTATTGTGTCATCAAAATTGAAGGATGGAGAAATGAATGGGGATGCATCTAAAAGCCCGTGAAGGTTACAAAAAAGGTGGAAGAGGAAATAAGGTAAATATCTCCGTGTATAATGGTTTCTAAAATGTTCTTTCAAATTTCATAGACTACATTCAATTATCATTTCTGATTTATAAGCCTGTTATTGAATTCAAATTGCTAATTTATTTTTTGTCTTGTAATATTAGGGAATGAAGAAAGGTGTAACACCCCACATGAAGTACAACAACAAGTAGAAGATGACGAAGTCGATGCTAAAGAGAGTGCAAATTCAGAAACCAATGAAGTAAGCTGATTTATAAGTCTTTATAAACTGATTGACTTTTAAATGTTTAATATACTCTATGTAATTTTACTTATTGTGTCATCGAAATTGAAGGATGGAGAAATGAATGAGGATGCATCTAAAAGCCCGTGAAGGTTACAAAGAAATATGGAAGAGGAAATAAGGTAAATATCTCCGTGTATAATGGTTTATAAAATATTCTTTCAAATTTTATAGACTACATTCAATTATCATTTCTGATTTATAAGGCTGTTATTGAATTGAAATTGCTAATTTATTTTTTGTCTTGTAATATTAGGGAATGAAGAAAGGTGTAACACCCCCATGTGAAGTACAACAACAAGTAGAAGATGATGCAGAAATCGGTGCTAAAGAGAGTGCAAATTCAGAAACCAATGAAGTAAGCTGATTTATAAGTCTTTATAAACTGATTGATTTTTTAAATGTTTAATATACTCTATGTAATTTTACTTATTGTGTCATTAAAATTGAAGGATGGAGAAGTGAATGATGATGCATCTAACAAGCCCGTGAAGTTTACAAAGAAACTTGGAAGAGGAAATAAGGTAAATATCTCTGTGTATAATGGTTTATAAAATATTCTTTCAAATTTCATTGACTACATCCAATTATCATTTTTTATTTTCTTAATTGTTATGCTTATAAAGGAACCTAACGTTGACACATCCAAATCAAAAAGACAAAAGAAACAAGAAGATTCAGCTGGTGATGTGATAGGACGTGTATTGGAAGATCTGAAAAAAACCGATTAGAAGCATGGCGAATTTAAAGAAATGAAGCTCTTTCAGTTTTTTAGTGCTTTTAACTAATATCAATGAAACTTTTTCAGTTTTAGTGTTATCTTTTGTTGATGTCTTCAATGAGGAACATCTTTTGGCTTGTACCTTAATCCTCCTTGATGAGGAAAATATCTTTTGGTTTGTACCTTAATCCTTTGATAAGGAAACATATTTTATTTATGTTCATGCAGGTAAGCTAAGATATCAAAAGAACATATAATTTCTGCAATTAATCTGAATCCTAATGTTTTATAAAGGGTGGTTAATGTAACCACACATTTCGTATAATAAGTAACATAACTTCTATTAGACACCTGTAAACTTTATAAAGAATTATAAAATGATAAATGTAATAATAAAAGGTTCCCCAAAAGCTATGCGATTCCAATTCTCTCTTATAACATCATAAAAAATAATCAATTGCACACAAGTTTTTATAATACTCTGTTATCAAATAGGCATTACACAACTACCTTTGTTGTGTCCTTTCTGTCCACATCTGCTACATTTGTAAGACTTGAGTGATGGTTTGGATATGGGCCGATATTTTCCATACTCCCACGAACTTGGTATCCTCTTTTTTTCCTCCTGCCACTAGGAAAGCTTGTAGATGGAGGGCGACAAACAAATGAAGCTACATGGGGAGGAATATCCCAATATGCTTTATCACCAACAGGATATACACTCTCTGAATATGCTAGTGTAAACCTAATAAGAAAATTAAGAGAATTAGATAAAGGTACAACCAAGAAACAAAAATGAAAAACAAGTATTGTAGAACAATGTTTTATAAAACCTTATAAATTCGATCAATTGTATAAACGTGGTAAAGTATTACCACTATGACTGAGAGAACGACCTTTCATTGGAGAAAAACTCATCGACATAATCATTTTCATGCTTATTTCCAGCCTTTGCAGCGGCAATTGCATGAGCACAAGGAAACTTCTCAACATCAAACACAAAGCATGAACAATGCCTTGTTTGAAAATTCACCACTTGATCTCTTGTATCTCCCTTAACCTCAAACTCTGAATCATTGATTTTGGAAACTTCGAGAAAGCGAGACGTAAAATCATATAGCTCCTTCATCTTGTTCCCCACATCGAGTGACAGGGTGCATGTGACGAACTCCTTACTCACGTCGTTCAGTGAACCACTTAGTCATTATCATCCTAATAGTGTCAAAAAGACAGACTATTGGATACTCATGACTCACTTTCAGCAAAGAATTTATAGATTCGACCAAGTTTGACGTCATGATGTTGAAGCGATTAGCAGGAGAATAAGCTCGGGACCACTTCCTGAAGTCTGCTTTACGAAGATAATCTGCTAATACAATGTCGGACGCCTCAATCTCATGAAAATAGCAATCAAAATCATCCTTGGTGTAGGCATAAGTAGCTTCAACAACCAAAGGGACAAGTGTTGAACTCTTGAAATTGTCCTGGACATTCTTTTCAAAGTGAAAGACGCAGATTCCATGGTGAGCAAGCGGATAATGTTGTAAAAGAGCGTTTTCAATAGAGGTTGTACGATCAGAGACAAAAACCAAATCCTCTTCATCAGGAATGATGGTTTTCAGACATTTCATAAACCAACTCCATGAGGCATCATTCTCAGAATCAACTATAGCAAAAGCTATAGGATACAAGTGAAAATTACCATCTTGTGTTGTGGCAGCAAGTAGAGTCCCTTTATACTTTGCTTTCAGATGGGCACCATCAACAGAAAGTACCTTCCTCATCAACTTAAACCCTCTGATAGATAAACCAAGCGACAAAAATGCGTATTTGAATTTTCCAACAGAATCAACTTCGATAAAAGTCACAGAACCTTGATTCTTTTCTTTTATCATGTGAAACCAGCTGGGCAAAGCTTCATAACTGTCATCAGGAGTACCCCAAGCTATATCTTGGCCGTGCTCTTGAGACCTCCAAGCCTTTGAATATGAAATCACAACCCCATGATCTTTTCTAGCTTTTTCCATGATCTATTTAGGTTTCAGCCCAATCTTTCCTCCTTCATAATGATTGATGACCATAGTTCCCACCAGTTTCGCAGTAGCTTGCCGATGACTAACACTTCTCAGAGAAGTGTCACAAGTATGTTTAGATACATAATGGCGAACAAAAAACTCTGAGATCATTTAACTGATTTTGCACGAAAACTCCAACTGCATCTTTCATCCACGCAACTAAGAACATAACGTGTTTTGTCTGAATATTCTGTGTGGAACTCAAAGCTTTTACTAACTGCATGCAACCTCAACTTTGTGCTCATTTCCTTCTTATCCTTGAAAAACTTCCCGCAGAACAAATCATCATCATCATCACATTGATTTGTTAAACAAATTGGAGACAAGATATCTGAATGGGAATGTGAATCTTCTCCCATGCTTTCTCTACCACGTCTACTAGAAAAAGATGTCAATTTTAACTTTCCAGACCCATATACAACAAGTCCAATCGAGTCCAATCCTCTCTAAGATAAAAACATGGAACATGTACTTTAAAAATAGAATTTATAACCCATTATATGACATTGATTAAACTCTTATATATTTATATTTAACAAAGGAAAAAGTTATATGTACCTTATTGCTAACAAGACCACTTGAAGGAGAAATAAGACTGTCTCTAATACGAGTATGTTGTATACTAGAGACTTCGTCAACTCTCTGAATGCTGTTCCATTCAGTCTCCGGGTGTGTTTTTGTTCCTCTCTAGAAAATTAAACATGTATATATTACCTTTATAAGACAATATAAAATAAAATCCTTATTTACAAAGTTTTAATAAGTACGTCACAACCAACAATAGCTCAATAAGAGCCAATATTGCCAAAAGTAACGATATTATTGTAGAACTCCATAAAGTCTAATTTCTAAAACAATTTATAGAACCTTATAATTATGAATGTTAAGGTAAGAGTTTTGAAAAGTACCTCAAATACATTACTACTTCCAGCAATAGGCGAATCATGAGTCTTGGAAATTTCATCTTGTGTCGAATCATGTTTGACATAATCAATGGTGATTTTGTGTTCCTCTCTGAAACATAAAACATAAAGCTAGTAATGAATCTTGTACCTTGTATTTTATAAGGTCGTTATAAACTTTAAATGTGTCATAAATACCTAACAGAAATTTCTACTACCAGCAATAGGCAAATCATTAGTAATTAACACTTCATCCTGTGTCTGAACCATATTTGACACAATCATTGGTGATATTTGTGTTTCCCTCTGAAACATAAAAAGATAAAGCTAAATATAGAATCATTTATAATGTTTTTATAAGGCCTTATAAATATAAGAGTTATAATAAATACCTCAAGCGGATTACTATTTCCAGCAATAGGCAAATCATGATTAATTAAAACTTAACCCCGTGGATGGATCATATTTGACACAATCATTGGTGATAATTGAGTTCTTCTCTGAAACATTAAAAACATAAAGCTAATAGTTAAAATATATGTGGTAATGAACCTCTAAAATGCACAATTATTATTATAAGGTCTTATAAATGTAAAAGTTGTAATAGATAATTGTTATGGCATACTTCCTCAATCAATGAGAAAATCATTAGTACTACATACTACCTTATAAAATAAAGGGGAAATTGCCGAAACGGAACAAAAAAACAATATAGTTGTCCTTAAGGTATAAAACCATTTTTATCCATTTTTTCTCTTTTACCCTTTCATTTCTGAAAATTAATGAAATAAATAGTTTTATAAATTCAAAAAAAAATAAAAAATATAAACAATTAATAAAACACCTATATACATAAACATTTTTTTTTTTGGTTGAAAAACTTGATAAATAAAATTTTAAAATTACGTTCTACTAAAAGTAGAATTCGTCTTCTACAGAAAATGGGTAAGTAGAAAACGAATTCCAAAATAAATAAGTCCATCTAATTTTTTTAGAAAAAACAATCTACTTGTGATTAAAATTCTAAATATGAGGAATGCAAATTCTACTAATTGTAAAGATTTCTACTTTTATCTTGAATACAGTTTCTACTTTTATGAAGTATTCTAAAATTTCGGGTATGCGAAATCTAAACTTAACACAAACGTCTACAAGAAGTAGGAATTGTATTCATAATTTTTATTATGATTCTACACGGTGTAGAAGGTGTCTTCTACGGATAAAAAAAACTGTTTTTCCGAAAATTAAGAAAGTTTCAGTTAAAAAAATATTCTACTTTCCTAAAACGTATTCTGGTCGATTTTCTTTGTCAAAATATCAAAAAAAAAATGATTTTGGTATTTCTTCTTCATCAATCTATGATATCTCCATAGTTTGTCATTTGATTTTCACAAACTCTTGTTCTATGACTAAGGAACAAATTTTTGGTAGTTTCATGCATCGTGTGAAACTACTTAATTTTCTTGGTTGCTGCTAGTGGTTCGAGCATGTCTTATACTTTGTTCTTTTTTTTTTTGAAATCTCATGTGGTAAACTTTTTAATATCACCTAAAACATTATCATAACGAGTCTTATGCCAATGTCATAATAGCTTCAGGATACAAATTAACTATCATAAAAGAAAGCTAGAAAAGAAAGAAGAAGAATATCATTAATCTGCAAGATTATTACAAATAACGTAGTACCCACGACAAAGTTGGAAACTGCAAACCAACTAGAGATAGAGATGCAACGGCATCTCTAACGTTCATTCTGCTTAACCTGAACGGTCGATGCCTAAGTCTGGATAAGTGTCATCACCAATGGAAATGTAGCGCCGATGGTGGCTGTCCCTGTCCACGGGTTACCGAAATACACACGCTTGAGGAAGGCCTTTGACCTATTCATCGGGTTTCTATAGTACTTGTTGACTTCACCCGCTATATCATAATAGTAAGAACAGGATCTACGATGACTGTCATGGGCTTGTTCACCATCTGCACAACTTTAGCGGGTTGCCAAATCCAACTTTTTAGTATTCCTTTCAAACTAGAAACCACCACAAATCATTCAATGCACACGTTTTATATGTATACTGATATAAAATAAGGAGAAATGAGTTACCTTTCTCGAGAAGCAAGTCAACGTCTTTATCAGTGTCAATGAGATAATCTAGGAATAAGGCGTAGCTACAGACGTGGGTGTGTTTAGGGTAATGGCACTGCTCAAGAGCTATTATGTTTCTCAGTTTTATCTCACGGCTGTCATGCAAAGAAGAAAGAGATAGTTTAGACATAACACAAAATCATATAGGATCTGAACAAATCAATCGAAGAAATATCAAAACCGAAAACAAAAAAAAACTAAAGAGAAACTGGAAGGAAATAGTTTCGAGTTTTACCTTGCTTCTAGGGATGTTGGAGAAAGAGAGAGGCGTAGATACAGAGGCGGGGAGGCTGAGAGGCGGAGAGGCGTAGCGGCTGAGAGAAAGGGACAGACGAAGAGGTTACACCGGAAGGGAAGGGAAGCTCGATTTCACCGGCGAAGACACATAATCGTGTCTTGTTCCTCTCGACAGAGAGAAAGAGAGGCGTAGAAACCAACTGTAATTAGGTTACTGGATATTTTTGGTCCTTGTCTTGTGTTCTTTTTTTTAATTGTTTTTACATTTTTTTTCTTTTCTAAAACATTATTTCCCTCATTTTTTTATCTCTTTTCATTAAACTTTTTAAAAATGATTTTAATTTGTGTTTAATTCGATTAAGGAAATGTTAGTTTTGGGATTATGAAAATATTATACTATAGGGACAACTTAGTGATGGTTTTATACTATAGGGACAACTATGTTATTTTTTTGTTCCGTTTTGGCAATTTTCCCTAAAATAAATGATAACTCTAATAAACAAACAAGTTAGCAAAAAGAGTTTCATGCAGTTACCTTAATGGTTACACATAGATGAAAGTCTCCATTCTTTTTAAGTTTGTTCAGATAAGATGTTACTTGACGATCATTCCTAATAAATGCTGGAGGAAGCTCTTTTGTGCCAAAGTTTAATTTTGAAGGTGACGCATAGCTAAGATTTACACTGTTTCTGTTGCCATCAATTCCAAAATCTTCTAAAACAGCCACAATCAAATCATTGTAGCTGATATCTTCATGAATCATACTAAGAGAGGATCCTCGTTGATCATCACTATGAAATCCCAGTGAATTCCATTTATTAGTTTCCATTCTCCACATATAGAACATACTTCGATCATCATAACCTGATTATAAGAACATGGGGATTAGAGAAGGAATGATCAACGAGATATATCAAAAAGAAAAATATAACACTATGTTCCTCATAGATAAAAATTTATAAGGTTTTATAAATCTGAGATTTGAAAACTTCATGAGAAAAACTTCGTCTCCTTCCCAGAAACCGGTCAATTTTGAGAAACCAAGCAAAAATTACAGAAAAGAGACGAAAATCACTATTATTATCCTCTGACCTTTGTTACGCGTTCGTGAAGGGAGATTGTTCCGTTCGTTTGAGCTTGTAGTCTTCGCGAAATCTCGTCGGACGTCAACGTCGTCGGAATCATCAAATCTCGCCGGGGAAATCGCCGGAGTCGTCGAATCTCACCGGAATCGTCGAATCTCGCCGGAATCGTCGAATCTCGCCGGAATCGTCGAATCTCTCGCTAGAGTCGTCGATCAATTTGGAAATTTTGAAAATTTTTGATAGAGAAGTCATATGTTTATGTTTGATTAAATAAGGGTATAATGGTACTTTACCCATTAAAATTTTAATGGTAAAGTTGGTTAGTGTAAAGTTGAAAAGTGGTATTAGTGGCAATTCCCCTATAAGTTTCGCAACTAATGTCTAAATTAAGACAAAAAAGTAAATATTTCCTTATAAAAAAAATTGAATATTTTTCTCCGGCTTTGTCTTAATCCTCAAGGAAAATTAACTTTTCTACCGAGAAAATATATCTGACATAAAAAGAATCTCATTAACAAGGGAAAGTTACCACAAACAGCTTCTGGTGTAATTAATTACTCTGTCAAGTTTACCATTTTCTACCTCAGAAAGGTTTAGAAACAAGAACAAACATGGAAACAACTCTGTCAAGTTTACCATTTTTACCTCAGAAAAGTTAGAAACAAATACAAAACATGGAAACTGTATCATTCTAAACAATCATTGATAAGGATACAACATTCACGGATTTAATCTCTTCTCAAATCGCTCCTTCAAATACTCTCTTCTCTCTCTTTTGTTTGTTAGATTTATTTTTGTTTCTTTTACCGATGGATAGCCTCAAGGAGACAAGCCATGAAGCCAACACAACGACAGATACTTCTGTCTCAAGTGACTTGCGCCTGGCCAAACGCATGAAACCTACGGTCTCCCCGACTGCGACAACAAAATACAAAGGTGTGGTTCAGCAACAGAACGGTCACTGGGGCGCTCAGATTTACGCAGACCACAAACGGATTTGGCTTGGAACTTTCAAATCCGCTGCTGAAGCCGCTGCTGCTTACGATAGCGCATCTATCAAGCTCCGAAGCTTCGACGCTAACTCGCACCGGAACTTCCCTTGGTCTGAAATCACGGTCCAGGAACCGGACTTTCAAAAAAGCCACACAACGGAAGCTGTGTTAAACATGATCAGAGACAGTTCTTACCCACAGAAGTTCGGAGATTATCTAATAGTAAGATCTCAGATGGTAGCCATCGCCAACGTCAACATCGTGGGATCAAAACAGAGCCGAGGAGGAGGAGAAGAATCAACCAAGTGTTTCTCTTGCACGGAGCTTTTCCACAAGGAACTGACACCGAGCGATGTTGGGAAGCTCAACAGGCTTGTGATACCTAAGAAGCACGCGGTGAAGCATTTGCCTTTCATAAGCGACGATCAAAACGAGAGAGAAGAGGGCGAAACAGGAGGAGCTGCGGAGGATGTTGAGGTTGGGTTTTATGATAGGGCGATGAGGCAATGGAAGTTTAGGTATTGTTACTGGAAGAGTAGCCAGAGCTTTGTCTTCACTAGAGGATGGAATGGTTTCGTCAAGGAGAAGAATCTAAAGGAGAAAGATGTTATCGTCTTCTACACTTGCGATGTCCCTAGCAATTTCAAGACGTTGGAAGGTCAAAGCAACAAATTCTTGATGATTGATGTTGATTACTTTACAGATAAGGCTTCCGTGGAGCCCAAGGAAGTAAACAAGATGGTTCATAACGTTTCTGAGAGAGAAATGAAAACAGAAAACTTCTTTGGCACGAAGGTAGAAGAAGAAACCAAATCCGAGGTGAGCAAAGGAGGGTTCATGCTGTTTGGTGTTAGGATTCAATAGCTGCTTTTATAACTTTAGTTAGAGTTTGGTTTTGATTTGTATTACGTAAGGCTTTTGATTTACAAACTTGGTGCTTTTGGTTTTGATATGTAACATTAAGTTACCTTAGATTAATGTCTCTTCTTGAACAAATAAAAGAAGATGCTTTTGAGAGTTAACATGACAAAGACACTTAGATGCTAACACTCCTACCATAAACAAAACAATACTAAACAAGACATTTAGTTAATGTCACAAAAATCAAACAGCATCGGGAGTTTTTAACACACTACTCTTATATAGTTATATACTAAATACAACAAGACTAATATGTTCTCAAGCGAGTCTCCGCTTACATCTCTTTCGAGTTCCATCCCCCTCGATGTCAGGAGAATCTTCAACAACAGTATCTTCCTGTACAACCAAACCTCGGTTTCTCGAGAATTTTCTTATTGGCGTTGTCTGAGAATCTTGTGGGAAGTCTGAGGGACAAGAAGATGAAGCGATTGCAATTTCTCTGTGTGGCATTAGCTCTTCGCCCATCGGCACCATTTCAGACATCAGCTGTTAGACACATACATCATTACCACAAAAATAAGATATCATCAGGACGCATTGAGGGTATAACTAAGTGAGATTCTGCTTTCTTACCTTCCAGTCTTTGAAATCAAATCTAAACACAAAATGGTTATAGATGACTTCCCCTGACATCACCAGATTTGCAGCAGGTGCGTTTCTCGGCACTGAAGACAAATTAGGGAATCAGATGTAAGCTAAATGAATTGAATATCTGAAACAGACATCAGAGGATGTAGATGTGAACTTACAGGCAAAATGAGAACCGGTCTTATCAACAATGATCTCTACTCGTCCGTCTTTGGCCAAGAAAGATAGAGCGAACAAATTCTCTACAGTCTGAGCAAATGATCTTCTGTTAAGCACCAAACTTTCAAGCCTCACGCGCTTCTTTTGCCGTAAGATGTTAAACATTATCGCCATGTTCTTGTCTGTATCAGTTTTCTCTTCTGACTGTGTATCATCCACCTGTAGTACAATACAGTACTCAAATCAACTATTATTGTTTCTTATCTAAATCCAAACTACATAACAAACAAAAAATTCCAGAGACAAACCATCGCATTCAAATCAATCAACAGAAGAGAGGTTCCAATTAAACAGTGCTCAGACATATACAACATTGCATACATCGCAAATAACCCTTAAACGTCACTGATCAGCTGAGATACTAAACACTCGAAAAAGCTAGGTGAGGAGTTAAAAGTTACATATGCAAAGTCTAGAAGCAATATTGAACCACATATACTTCATTTGAGCAAAATATCAGTCAGGAACTTAACCGAACATGGGGTCTGCAGAAAAAAAAAAAACATTTCTTACCTCCTCTGGGCGAACGCCTTCACCAGGCTTTGTACGCTTTCTGTAGACTGCCCTTTTCCTTTCCTTCAATTCAGTATTCATAGGTCCCAACCTGATCACATAACAGGCAAAACAAACCTCTGTTTAAAAACAGAACATGCTCAGCTATTAGCAAGCCAGGTCAATGTTAAGTGGCTATTTTAGAGAACTCACATAGTGGAACAACCACATGATACAAAAACAGTAGAGCAGACAGCAAGCCCAAGATCCTTCCATTTGATAGATACAGGAGCAGTTTCATCAACGCCTAGAGAAGCCTGACCAAATCCATTGACCAAAGCATTAACAAACTCAGCAGGAGAAACCCCATTAGTAGAGTGAGACTTGACAGAGGACATAATGGTGTTCGCTATATCCAGAAACGCCTCTGCATCTGCAACTTGCTCTCTTGGCTTCTGAACTGCGAGGAAATTGTAACCAAACCGGATCTTTTCAGCAAAGATAGAACTGGCCTTCTCAATTGCTAAATACAACAAACTTAATGACACCAAAGAACATCTCCGACTCATAAAAGGTATTTTTACCTTTCTGGTGCAGGTTCTCAAATTCACTGAAAATTCTGGAGAATTTGTCAGAATCGACCCTCGTCAAGTCATCTTTAGAATCTGCAAAACAAAACAAAAGCCCTAATTTTCAAGACGAAACAGGCGAAGTCAATCAATGAACATGAGAGAGAGACTGTAAGTACCGCTGATTTTGTGAATAAGAGCGAGATACTGAGATCTGAGAATCCTCCGCTCATAAATTCCCTGCTCTTCATCCTGAGTCGGAGGCTCGTCGATTGGGACAGAGTCATCTACGCCCTTGTTCTTCTGCTTCTCCTTCTTCGCAGACTCGTCGACATCTCTCCTCCCATTGCCTTCGCCGGTTGCTTCAGATTCTCGCTTCACCTTCCTCCTCATGATTGATTTCACAACCCTAACGGAATTGGGATTTTGGATATTTTTCCGAGGGAAAGAGAAGTCTCTGCCATTTTCCCGCCAACCCCAGACCAAAAAGCTTCCAATTTTTCAATTTAGTTTTATCCAAAGCCCAACTTTGTTTCCGGCCCATTAAAGCTCACAAAAGCTTTATATAAGAAGTATCGCGCTGTATTTTGTTCTTTGGTTTTAATAGGAGTTGATTACATGAAGACACTTTTGTGTCTTTCCTCTATGTTACGACTTTCCACTTGTTAGGCATTGTTTGGTGGAGCCTAGGTGTATTTTGACAAATTTGTTTTGGAAAATTGAATTATGACGACTAATTATAATTACAGTTGCGAATTTAATGCTGACACTAATTGCGAATAGCTTGAATATATGAATCAAAGAAATGCAAAGAATATATATGACGGTTTACTTCTACTATTACAAATTTGAAATCTTAAAAAATTTGACATGTACGCAAAATATGTAGACAAATAAGAAAATTAAAAATAAAAATGTGGATTCGTGAAAATGTGAACAAAGAAATATGGGTCATTAGAAATGTGGACTCGAAATGTGGATAATATAAATATAGATACAAATTCATGTGGACACTATTTTTCTATAATATGAACAAAATTTCGTGGATGATTTTTCATCCGCTAATCACCAAGGTTCTTCAACTTATAATATAATAATTTATGTATAAGAGATGTGAGATCATATCTTCAAGACTTTGAACAGAGAACGACAAAGCTTGAAATCCCAAGCTCGCAGTGAAGAAGAAGAACTGTGGCAGATTGGAGTGGTGAGCACGAAGTTTCAGGACATCCGTCGTCACCACCACAATCGAAGTTATGGTTCCAGCTCTCTAACGGTTTTATCTTTCGATCTGATGTACACCGATCTGCTGGAGACTTCCCCGATGACCACATTCAATCCAACACAACTAGCTCCTGATTTCCGATAAGACAGATGTGATCGAGCTCCAATGGATAAGACAACTCTGATTTGTTGATGTCCACATCTAATCTATAATTCTATTATCCACGCTTTGGTGTCCACGCCCACATTTAATTTTGTTTATACATTAATATATATATAATATATATGAAAATGGATCTTAAAAATAGAGAATTTTATATATAATTTATTATGATAATTATTTTTATTTAATATATTTTTGAATTTGAGATAAAAGAAAATGAAAACATAAGGTGTGATAAGAAAAACAATAAAATGAAATAAAAAGAGAGAGATTTGTGTGATGGAAAGAAAAATGTTTCATTTTCTTTAGTTAGGGTCATAAGAGTCATTTCTACAAAGAAAAGTGTCTAAAGTTAAGTGTCTCAGTAGTGAATTGATATGAGAAAATGTCTCTGAAGTAAAAATCTCTTTTAATAGTCCCACATCCAAAACATGGGAGCCAGTAGCAGCTCAAGTTACATTATAAACAGTGGCTCTCTCTGGTTGAAAAATCACGAGATGAGGTGAGCACAAAGCTTAACTATTCTTTTTCTTTTACTAAAGAATACCGTGTTCTCCTCGCTAAGTGGCATACACCTATTTTGGATGGTTCTTCCTTTGGGTGGATCCAACAACATTTAGTTGAACTTTTGTCCGATTCTGGTTGAACTCGTCAGAAAAGCCATTTGATTGGGTAGAGAATACCAAAATCTCCGGTTAATAATTTGAAATTTTGCTTAGAGCTGTGAAACTCTTAACAAGCAACATCTATTTTTAGTTCCGGTTTAAATCAAATTTCAATTGGTTATGCCAATCGTAGCTAATTGGTTGAAACTAAATTTTATTTTGACTGTTTACCACTTTTATTTGTTAACTAGAGTAAGTTATTCACGGAAATTTGTTTCATTATATTTCAGTTTTAGTTTAAATGATCTTATTTTAATTATATATTGAACATTTTTATCATTCTTTTTTCGTTGATCTTGTTTGTTCTAAAAAAACTAACGTCAGTTTTGTTAGAATCAATGAAATTTTCTAATACAATTATTGCAATTATTAATGAAGTTGTACTTTAATTTTATTATGTCGGTATATATATTTTAATCTGTTTATTTTAGTATAAATTATCTAATTTTATTTCTGTTATTTTTTGTTTGTTATTGGGTTATTTTACATTAGTTGGATTATGCAAGTATATATTTTTAATTTTCATACCAGTATTAAAATAATGGTAGAGTTTTTTATTTTAGTATTTAAAAAAATACACAAAATTAAATACAATAAACTTACATTTACTGTTCACAATACTTACAAAAATATTTATTTTACCATTAAAAACAATTTTAACGTAATTTTTTAAATTTTTTTAATTTATTCTCAGTTATATGTACTATTAATTTAACTATTTTTATAACAACTTTCACTATTTATTTTATTATTTTTTTGTAAGTTATATATGACACCCATAAATTTTTCTAAAACAATACTTATTAACTTTAAAAAAATAATTTTAAACATTGACCTCATTAAATCTAGCTGATTATTATATATTAACATCTAAATAATTACTTTTATTTATTAATTTTTGTATTATACTTAAAAATAGCGTATATAATGTTAAAAGTATTATTAAGTTATTAATTTTTTATAGCAATAATGGTTAATGATTATATGACTAATTTATAAGTGTCATTATGATTTGCAGGTTTGTATATATACTATATTTAAAATCATTAAATTATAAACAGTTGACTTTCGCAAAAGCCGGTTTTCATTTTTTATTTTTATGTCTTTATTATTTTGGATCTCATTTTAGAAGAACTCAATTTTTTTGAATTGGAAAAAAGACACTTTCAAGTTTGTTTGTCAAAATAAGACTTTGGTCGCTTGGACTGGTTTTGCCCTGTGTTGTGGAAAAATAGTAAACTTAGGTAAAAATATAAAAAATGTAGAATCATTAGAAACCAAAGTATTTATACTTTTATGTTTAAATTTAATTTTTAAAAATTGTGGAACTATGTTTTATTTAATATCAAAGCTATAATGAATACTTATTCTAGCCATCTAATGAGTCTACAAATCGAATATAAAGTATTGTACATAGGTTTACCTTGGATAGAAAATATAAACTACACTTTCTTCAATAGTTTACCTTAGCTAGATTTTTGTCGTAATATTCTATCTTGATATCTTCAGTCTACCTACGGCTTTTTACAAGTTCTATCCTAGAGTAAGTGAAATACCTTTTCTTTTTACAAGTCATACCTTGTTCTCCTTTTACTATATAATAGCCTAAGGCGAATGTAGTTTCCATTCTTCTACATATTTCTGCCTAAGCGAATGTAGTTTCCATTCTCTACATATTTCTCCTTCACGTGATGTATATTCTTGCCAAATAAAGTAAAAATGGAAACTTCCAAATTTGTGATCATATATTTCCTAAATATATCCTAACTAAATATTTCCTAAATATCTCCCCCACGATTTTTCCCTTTTCTTCACACGATCTCTATCTCCCTCGCTCCTTGTTCTCTTCTTCATCGACAAAATCTTTCTATCAACCAACACAAGATGGTTCTAATCCACGCAATCTGGTGTATGGATGTCAAGTTTCAGTGACGAGTGGAGTTTCTTGCGCATAAACAAAGGCTGGTCGAATGGTGACATTAGAAACTACCGCTTTACCGAGGAACTCAAGATCATGGTGTGTGAAGATTATGGTCGACCTAATTTGGTTAATGTCGAAGTTCAGTTATGAGATGGTCAATCAAAGAGGAAATCCTCCCATTAGTATCAGTAATGATCGACAAGTGTGTAACTTTGTGGGCTACGCGAAAGAAGGGTTCCTCTACAACCTTGTGTGTCACGCTGTACCGGGTACTGGTGTAAAGGAAAAGGAACGAGTCAATATCGATCTCAATAAGGAACCGTGTGATTCAAGTAATGTTGAGGAAGGTGAAGTTCCCACATAAATCTGGAGATTTTGCGAACCATCAAAAAGTGTTGTGATAAAAGGAAGAATCATGTCGTTGAGGATGGTTCGGTCATGCTGGTTCAAAGAGTGAAAAGTATGGCGATAGTGAAAAGGAAAGCCGAAGCTGTGAACACAGATTTCGGAAGAAAGATCAACTTTCCGGCGTAAATGTGTCCTAAAGGCAACAATGGAAATTTGGGCGATGAAGAATAATTACGATTTCCTTGTTACCAAATCAACGAAAAAGTGGTGGTCTATACGATGTAAGGATAATAATGCGCAACCGACTGAAGTGCGTATGAATGTGTTGATTCTACATATTTCATGATCAATAAGTGTGTGGGTATACACTCATGTGCTCCTTCAAAGAAAAGCAACTTCGAAAAACGGCCGGCAAGAACTATTGGAAAGCTGATACAACATCGATTTGATGATGCCAATGATGGCCCCAAAGCAAACGACATCATTCAGTTTATGAGGCTAGAACATAGCTGCTGAAATTACTTATTGGCACGCTTGGGAAGCTCGTGAGTATGCAATGCAGCTGTTAGAGGTATACCGAGACTAAAGTTATGCAAAGATACCAAAATATTTGCATATGATGAAGAAGTTAATCCTGGTACACACACTCACTATGAAACTAAGAAGGATGGTAGATTCATGTATCTATTTATGTCGCTTGGGCAATCCGTTATTTCGTCATATGCAGGGTGATTGTTGTTGATGGAACTTTTCTGAAAAATAAATATAAAGGAGTTCTACTTGTTGCACACTGTAGATGGTAACTCCAACTTGTATCCAATTGCATTTGGAGTTGCTGATTCGAGAGAATGAAGAATCATGGGAGTGGTTCTTCGACAGTTGAGTGTGGTTATTCCCGATAGTAAAGACTTAGCTTTTGTGTCGATAGACATCCAATTGCTAAAGCAATCAGGGATGTCTACCCACCATCAAAGCACGGAATTTGTATACACCACTTGCTGACCAATGTGGTTAAATTCTTCGTGACAAAGGGGTTCACCGCTTTGGTCGAGAAGGCTTCAAACACATATAGGTATAGTGAATTTCAGGAACGCTTCACAGAAATTGTTGATATCAGTCCGCACTTGGACGATATCTACGTGAGGCTGATGTGAGAAAATGGGCTCGTTCTTCTTCCCTGGATCCAGGTATGACATCAGGACCAATAACCCAGCCGAGTCGATTAATTCAGCTCGAGATCTCCTAGACAATTTCCGTAATTCCTTTGCTAGATAGTATAAGAGAAATGATGACCGATGGTTCTATGAGCGCCGCATGTTAAGCTCCAAACATATTGATCCTTTAACCGATAAGGTGGAGAAAAAGATTGATAGGAGAATCGCGGAAGGCTCGAGGGTTTCAGGTTCGAAGGTTGACAACTTCAGATCACTTGTTAAAGGAGACATATATGATTGTCATGTTGATCCGAAACCGAACATGCACATGTGGGAAATTTGATTTAGGAAAAATTCCATGCGCACACGCTATTCCCGCAATATATTCTCGAGGTATGGAAGTATATAAACATTATCTTGGTACCTATATATTCCAGCATTTTGCAGTGTTTGACATTGGTCGGTCTTTTTGACATGCGTATGGAAGTACACCGATTTATCGATGGCTTATAGCACTCAGAGCGTGGAGAGCTGCCTACTGAATCCATTAATCCCATACCAGTTCCGAGGCTGAATGGAATGTCCCGATGAGGTTAAACTTGCGAAGATCTTACCACCGAGTCAAGAAAGAGTGCTGGTAGACCAGTAAAGAGAAGGTATGAAACAAGAGAAGACAAGATTAGATCTTCTCAAGGATCAACAAAGAAGAAAAAGCACAAGTGCAGCCGTGGTATGGAGGGACACAAGAGAGGAACATGTGATAAACCTATCTAGATGTGTGTGTTCTGTTATTTGCTGTTTGCTTACATTGTTGAGACAAATCAATCTTCCTACGTTTGATTTTTCCAATTTTTTGTTATATTCGATGCAAATCAGCAAAAACATCAAAGAACATAGTCTAACATTTATTTAGAAAAAACAGAACAAGAAATTGAACATCATGCATAGGTAAGGTACATGAAGACCATAGCAAAACAACACACAAACAAAGCTTTGATGATCCTTAACTCTAATGCATTTGATGGAATTTTCTAAGAACGAGCAATTGCATCTTCCATCTCTTCAAGTCTACTCTTATGTCGCTTCAGCATTGTCTCGAAGCTGCATCGATTTTTGAAACTCGAATTGTCCACTAGCAGCACATCAAACAGATCCCGAAAGTCTTCAATTTCTCAACAACTGACTTATCAGTCCATTTGAACAAGTGAGTTTTGTCCTTCATCATTAACATCAACAAACAGTTAGATTGACTGTATGAAGGTTATATGAATACGCATAACCATCTCAGATCCCATCGGACAACAATGGAACAATCTTCCCGATTTTTGACAGTTGTTGAAGTGAAAAGATGCACTTCCTTGCCGCAATTGCATCTTTTCGAATTCCTTTGTTTGGTGTGCTGATATCTTGAATCGACGTAAGAACCGATCAAGACATGATTGAGTTGATCTACCAAGTTCTCTCCCTTGATTTCTTTGTCGAAAGAATGAGGAAGAAAAGGCATTAGGTCAAAATATGGTTCTTATGTATAGGGTTCATTTAGGCTTTAGGGTAAATATTGGGTTCATTAGTGGTTTAGGTAAAGATTGATAAGTTTAGTGGTTTAGTGTAATTGGATATTTTAGTTGTAAATATTTCATGCAAAATCAAACCACAAATAACTAGTAAACTAAAATAGTGTCATGTCACATAATTTCTAGAAAACTCTAAAATAGAGTATTGTCACAACATTCTGGTAAAACCTAAACAAACACACATAATCAGTCTTCTTCAAGGTCATAAAAGTAGAACTCTCAAAATCCGAAGGGATGTTGTGCCATAAGCTGGATTAAAATGGGATCATGGGCAGCCTCCCATATATCATAAGCAATTTTCTCAGGCAACCGGCATTATTCCGCCTTCCACTAAACTGAGGTCGACCAAGAAGGATGCACCTAAGTGTTTGAGTGCGAATGCCCCCAATCAGCACAAGACTTGTTCAATCTTGTCGCATAGGCATATCTACAATCGAATAGGATGTAAGGAGTAATTTGCTCTTTGGTGGACCAACCGCTTTGACAATTCTAGGAATCATACAAGCAAACTTTCTAACGATTGCCTATTCCTTCCGATTGCAATCATAGACTTCCACTTTCTTTCTCAATCATGTTGACGATACAGCAACCCAATGATTACCTGCAACATCACTTATTTTGTTAAAAAATACTTGAATAACGGAGACGTGTAGAGGAAGCATGGATAATTACCATTGACAAACAGAGGAAAGTAGAGACGATCAACATCGACACCCCAAACTCTATTAGTCCATCCATGAGATGGAAGCCTCTCCCATAAGCAAGAAGAAGATCGGGTACTACGTAGCCTCTTTGTCGCTTTACACTTCTCGATTCTTTCTCGATCCGAGGCGAACATGGCGCTCATGAAAGCAACACGGTCTATATTCCAACGCCTCAAAGATGTTTTCTCGCCATATATACATCATCGCATCCATTTCCTGAATATTCACATGGACAATTACCCAATGCACAATCAAATATATGTTACAAATATATGTTAAGAAAATAATACCTCGCTTCCAAGCCATTTTCCAGCACAAACTATTCTCTCGCAAAGGTCAAATTAAAGACAGAGGGACCAATCCTCAAAGCTGTTGGATTCAGAGACCATTTCGTGAATCTATCCCACGATTCTTCGGTGAAATAATACAGTGACGCCTGTGGAGAACCGTCAGCTGCCATTGGTGAGTCACTGCTGAAGCTTCTTGCTTGGTCCTCCAGTCCATCTATCCCACTGCCGATGTTACGGTGCATTTGATTGCTTTGATCCACCTTTCAGTAGTTTCCGGACATTAGTCATTGGAGTCCACCAATCACTTGCATCGTTGTCGCATTGGTCTGTGATGGATCAAAATCGGTACGCATTTGAGGCTTGAGAAAGTCCTTCAAGGCTTTATGCATCTATTGGTTCGTCCATATCATCCGCTTGACTGAAATTTACATCCTGTTTCAAAGTACACAAGCAATTCATAAAACCCTGATTCAAAACACACAAGCAATTTAAACAAAAATCAGATTCAAAATACACAAGCAATTCATAAAAACCAGTTATTAAGCACACACAAGGAATTCATAAAAACATGATTTTATAAACTAATAAAATTCATATAAATATCTTACACATAGTTCACATAACAAAACACACATCATAATGCATACATAATTAAGCCTGATTTTGAACAACAATTACAAACCAAACACACTTCCAAAACGAGACAATGCAAAACACATCACAAGACCGATAAACACATGAAACTAACACTAAAAGAAGTTAAGACACATTGCAGAGTTATGAAGACTAGTGCTTGTTTACCAGCTTGGACCTCCTGAGATGGCTTGCTAGGCGATGGCTTCAGAGATGGCTTCCTAGGCGATGGTTGCTATGCGCTGGTTGCTAGGGCTAGCTTGCTAGGCGATGGGTGGCTAGCCTGTCTTGCTCGCAGATGGATCTCCATGCTCAGCTTGGGGTTGAATCCCCACGGAATTTTAAGCTCAGACTGCACTTCAAATTTTCATCCATCTTTTCTAGCTCTCTTCCATCGCAGCAAAACCTTGCTGAAACAACTGCCACAAAAGTCTTCATATCTTCATCAAAGGGCCTGTGTGGTCTAGTATGTAGGACCTTATGCTTCCTTTTTCCATTCCACGATCAGGAGCCTCTTCTTTCCCTTTGTATCTCTTTATGGTTGCTGATCCTTTTGAGTTTGAAACTCCTCATCGCCCCACTTGCTTCATCGCTCCCACCTTCACCATCCTTGTCGTTAGGCTCTTCATCACTCCCTCATGTAGCTACTTTCTCCTTCTCACCTTCTTTTGTTATCAACCCCAAAAGAAAAGACCGTGTCTCTTCAGACTCCCAATTATGACCACTGAAGTCAAACTGCTTCATTATCATATGCATGAGAAGCTTGACTCTATCATCCTCCACCTCATCTCGCTCGCTAAATTGAAGACTTTCACACACTGTATAATTCCCAGTCCACGAGATGTATGGATATATGTCATCCTACACAAGAAAGGTGAAAAGAGTCAATCATTAATACAAACATTTGTTTGTTTTTCTACTTGTTAAAATAAATATTTACCTTGGGTGTTAAGATGTTCTCCAACTTGTTGAGCTCCTCAGACGAAATCTTTGCAGCTCCCATCCGCTACACATCTAGGACCGTTCTTAAAACTTTTGTTCAGTTTTCTTCCACAGAGCTTTCCAAGCTTTGGTATTGCTTCCATAGCCCATATCCAAGACCGAGGTGAAGCCATCTAACACGAACTCTTTGGATTCTCCTTCATTTATCTCGCTTTTCAGCTATTGACTCGCATAGAAGGTCAAAGAAGCAACTCCCCAAGGGTAGTTTCAACCTGCTCAAGATCCATCACCAACTTCACTGCATTGATGGGGATAGGTGCCTTCTCATCTCTCCCGCAAAACCATACAAACAATGATGCAAAGATACACCAGCCTGATTCGATCAGCATTACTCCACTTCCGCGATGTTCCTTCCCACAGCTTGAAAATAGAAATCCCTTATTTGTCCTGATCACTAAGCTCCGAAACCACCATCATCATCCCAGTCAACCAACTCCTTAAGTGAGAGACTAGTATCGCACTGAAGCCGGTAACTGCGTGGAACTCAAGCAATGAAAATCGGAGAGGTCTTCGAAAGACAAACCAGAGCTCATGATCTTTGTAAGTCAACAGCTCCCCTACAAGAAGCCGTCACTCTCGCCGAATCCCAAACCATTATCGACAGCTTAAAAATCTGAGCAAAACAGGATCTTTCTTCTTCATTCTCCAACTCCTTTGGCAACCACTCCATCAATCTTTTGAAATAAGTGACCATCTTGCAGTTGTTATTGATCCGATGCACTTCGTCTCTTCACCGGCTTAAACAACCGCTTTGGTAACTCCTCGACATACCTACAATCACGAAAAGAAGTTTATAATCAGAGCACAAACAAAAAGAAGAAGATTTGACAAAACCAAACCTTTGAATCGAAAACAACAAAACGAATCTATTTGTCAATTTTCCTCTTTCAAAAAGGACCAAAATCAAGATAAGAAACTAAAATCAAAACACCCAAACAATAACATGCATGAATTGCGTAATGTATAAGGAGATTAATCAACCCATTCAAGTAATTTAGATTAAGAAATAAGAGAAATCGGATTTAGGTGATGAGAAACTTTAAGAAATCTACGGTTAAGAGAATCAAAACAAGTAATCGAAACTCACCTTCTTAAACGGAGAAGTTGATGAAATTGATGGTGGAAGAAGAAGAAGAGCGTCCGACGATGTCGTAAGAACAAATCTCCAATTCTTCAGCTGATAACAAAGAGAAAGACTAAAATAACTAGATTAGAGATGAAAAATGAAAGTTAAAGAGTGAAGAAACTTTGGCTTTGTTCTACCCAAAATCGCCATTGAGGAGCTTCAAGCTTTCTAGGAGAAAATAAGAGAGAGGTTCGTTAATCTCTAGGATAAATCAATTTTGTTTCTACTTTTTTTATTGTTTTTCTTTTATTTTTAATTTCTGTTTTTACTTTTTGTTTTTTTTGTTTTTTAAAAGTGGTTAAATATATTTCAAAATATTAATATTAATTATATAAATTTTAACTATGCTAATTTGAGGGCAATATGGTATTTAAAAAATTATAAATCCTACTTACCTAAAGAATTTTCAAAAAGTCCTATTCTCACAAATCAAAGTATAAAATGTCTTTATTTTCCAATTTTCTCTTTTTTTTTTTGCTTGTTAGTTTAATTGTTACAGTTCTTGTTCTGTGTGCATCAATTTTTTTTTCTGGGTTTGAATTGATTTGAAGAACTGCAAGAAGATGAAAGAGTGAGAAGGAGGTTTAAATGATTCTTTTTCGATGGAGATACAACTCAATTTCTTTGCAGTACATGTGCAATTAAAAAATAGACATGTATTAAACTCAAGTAAAAACACGGAAATTTAGGTCAAGAAAACCTTATTTAGTATAGTCAAGAAATATCTAAGTGGATTCTTTGATATTCTTTTTGAGTATAATTATATATTTAGTATATAGCATTATTTATGTGAAATCGTTTTATATAGAATTTAGGAGCTTACACTTCAAAATTATTGCAATTAAATAAATTGCATGATAGATGATTTGTCTTTTTTTTATAAAGTATAAAATCATAAAAGAATAATTGTTAAATAAAATTAATCATATTTTGATTGGTTAAAGATCCGAACTAAAGTATTTATTTAATGACACAATTTATAACATTATATCATCTTACTATTTATTTTATGTTTTATATAAATTTGCTGTGTAATTTGTTGGAAAATACTCATAAATGAATCGACATTTGCTTTTTACACAAAACAAAATATTAAAGTAGATAAGTCAAGTTGACAAAATAAGAGTACATAAGTCAAAAACATCCATTTTCCTGTTTCTTCTTTTTTCGTAGAACTTTTTGGGTTAAGAAGTTATTTTATTTTTGTTGTATTGTTCATTTCATAATTTAAATATTATTTTGGATAAAGACGGATGAATTATTTATTACTCGGCAATCACACCCTATGTGAGACTTTTACGGTTACTAGATCCTTAGCGCGGATAATATATTTAAATTTGTTACATTTATCATTTTTATTTGTATGTGAATTTTTGTATATTAAATTATATATACTAATTTTTAAATTTTATTTTATTTTTATATTTTTAGTTTGAAGTAAGTATTTCTATTTTATGTAACACAATTACCTAATAAAATATGAAGAATCGAGTCCGAGATTTTAGAGTTATGTAAAAAAAATATAATTATGTATAGAACATAAATTATCTTAGCTTAAAAGATCAGAATCTCATCTCGAATAAATTTACGAAAAGAAAAAGAACTTCAATAACCTAATTAAAATATAAAACCCTCTTTTTTTAAAAAAAAAAACGTACTTAATAATATTTTTTTTACGTGTATTAGTTAAAAACTGACAATTGAATATCGATCTAGAATATTACTTTAATATATCTAATGGTAAAATATTAATTTTAATAAAAAAATTTGAATTTTGTAGTATTACATGAATTAGAAGTCTTTAAAATCTACAATCTATTTTATTAACATAATATATTTTTTATTCATTTATTATTTTGATGTTACAAAATATTCCTTTAGTTTTATTTATATATTTATTTTTTAATAATTTAGTTTCTATTTAAGAAATTTTTAAATTATCAAGAATATAATATATTTAAAATTATTTATTTAAATATATCCAAATATGATGTCACATTTTTATGTGTGTTTGCGTTAATCATATTTAATTTGTAGTTTGTATATTTAACAACACCTTGTTGTGTGTCGTTCTATGGTTTTAATAAATGTGTTGTCATTTCATTTTTATCACTAATAACATGATTTTTAGTGATGAGTGATAATATATTTTTAACGTTATGTATTATATTTTATCATATATTTTCTAACTCTTTATGCTGACATTTTTTTTAGAATCATTTTAATTAGATAATAGGTTTAAAGATGTAAATAAAACTGTGTATGTTGAATATTTAGAATTTTTAGTGTAACTGAGCACTATCAATTATGGAAATTATATTATGATTTTATTTTACTAAATTTTTTTTCTGTTTATATTTTTCTTTTGTATTTTACAATTTAATTGTCTTATTCTTTAATTGCAAAGAATTGTTATTTCCAATTTTTGTTTCATATACCTTAAAAGTCTTGGTTGATTTTTGTTTGTTTTCTTTCTCCAATTCGATGTACAGTCCGACCGTTTCTTTTTTTTTGATCAAACTACTAATATCACCAGATAGAAAATGTTAAAATCTAAGAATGTAGTGAGTATTTGTGCTAAAAAATTGATTTAGCCACTAATATAGTGAGATATTATAATATTAGAAGGTATGAAAACTCTTCTCTGTTGTCCTCACGCAGGACATAATTAAGTTGTTGTCAATTGATTCTACATTTATGATAATTGGAAATACATCTTTATTTCTTCTTTAGATCATCCTTAATTGGTTTACGGTTCGACCATTTCTAATATACTGATAGTAACATAATATTAGATGTTGATTATCTTCTTCCAATTAGAAATGCAGAATGAGAGAAATTCAAGGTGAGACTACTTTACAATTTTGTCATCATATCTATATAGAGTTAGTTTATAGATTACTTTATATGTTTCAAAATGTAATCAGTTTTAATTAAAATCTGTAATATTTAAAAGTTACTACTTTAGAAACTGTCATTTAATATATAAATTTAATCAATTACGATTTACATAATTTAGTTGGCCACAATATCCAATAAATATAAAGTTACATTGAAATATAAAACAATTTATATAGTGAAACAAACAATATTTTTAAACCATTATATTATAAAACAATGGGAATATTCAAATTATATTGAAACATTAGAATATTAAAAATCAGAAAAGTGAAATCTCAACGTCGATCATTTATGTGTGCCATGCCCTAACCATCTCTCAATGTATTTCTCTATTTTTCTCTCTAAAATAGAAAAATTTCTTAATAGAGATGGATTTGTCTCGATGTATTTTTCTATTTTTCTCTCCTAAAAAGAATATTCTTGATATATTCTTTTCGTTTACAAATAATATTTTTATTTGTGTTGAAAACCAGCCCAATTTATTTTAGTATTTTATAAAATTATGATATTATTTATACTAAATATTTCTTTACAAACTATTATGTAAATAAAAAATATAATTATATTTATATAAATAATATATTTCACTAAAAATATTTTCGGTTATAATTGTTTAAGTAAAAGTTAAAGGATCATTTTGTAAAACAAATAGAGTAGGTGACATGGCAAAATATAGTTTCTCATTGGCCGATTATTTTTAGCCCTCATTATACACTTTATCGAGGCTTATATCCTTCTTTTATTACTTGTTTGATAGTCCTAATTTTTGCTTTTTATGTTGCATTTCATGATTTTGGTTTAGTTTTATTGTGAAATAATAATGAACTATTAGGTTACGGAATATATTGCTCTTTAACTGCACTGACGTTGAATTGACTAATTAATAATGAATAACTTGGTTTTTTTCTTTTTTGTTGGATGTCAAATATTGTTTGACTCACATTTTTATAGTGTGCGATTTATATAAAAAATTAGATGATTTATTTATTTTGTGTATTTTTTTTCCTACCTGAATGTAGACTTTTTATTTTAGATATCATTCATTATCTTCTTCATCTTTTTCCTGCAAATTTATCATATTTAGGTCAGCGACAGCTGTACATTAGTTTGTTTGAAGTGGCTTAGATGAAATAGATTTTGTAATAAACTTCAATATCAATGTTCAAGTGTGATGTATTTTGAATAAGCATCACTCTAGGAGTATTTATTTTTAAAAAAATTGTTATCCAATGAAACCGAAGTATTTTTAATTTAACGTTTGTCTATATCTAAGGTTCAATATCTATGTTCATAATTTCTAATGTTCTGAAACTTAACGTAACTGGCATTCTGACTTGTAACATGCTTCAACCAGCTTTTGTTTTAGATTGGGTGCAACAATGGTCGTGGTTGCTTGAATGTTGTTGGTTTTAGTCTCGTGTGGTTGTAAAAAGGGATGTGTAAACTGGTTGATTGCATAATTATTTATTAATTGTTCTCAGTATGTCACTCATTAGCTTGCCCTGGTAACATAAATGTATCAGAAGTTCAATAATTAAGTACCAATAATTTTAATGAAAATATATTAATTTATCTTCTCTCTACCGCTCCACTTTTAAGATTTCTAGAAAAGGTGTTGAACAAATCAATCGTTATCAACACATTAACACCAAAATATTAACTTATTTTATTTGGCACTGGTGAATAAATACAAAATATTTGCATATTAGTAATATTTGCATATTAGTTTTATGCATCTCGATAAGAGATATTCATTTTGAACGTATATTTTTCAAATCAAATTTATTTAAATCTTCTTATTTTCAACAAAACACCAGTGTCAAAATAATATAAAATCACAAAAAATATGGCCTCAGTATTTGAACCGTTCCTTAAAACCTATGATTAGTATTATTATGTAAATATTTTTCACTAATATGTTAAAACTACTACTTAACTCATATAAAGCAACATGCATAATTTATGTAAAATAGCATGTAATAACTCTCAGCCTACCGAGCTTGCTTGATTATAACAATATTGGATTAAAAAAAAAGAAAAATCAAATCCAACCCGAGTATTGGTTAGTTGTTACATAGTATGAATAAGATAAAAACAAAACCAAACAAAACCAAACAAAAAAAGAAAGAAAAAAGCCTTAGTTCTCTGGGTAGAGGAAGACAATGGCTAACAGCAGTGTTGATCAAAACCATTCGCGGAAGGTCTCTTATAGCTCTTGGCGATGCATTGGGGATGAAAATATGTCACCTTGACTATGACATTCGGGTAAAACACAATTCTAGAAGCAGGTGCTCCTCTCAATTGACTCGTGGACTGAAAAATATGGGCAGTATGAACTGGCGAATAAACAGATTTTGTATTCCTAAAACAATGACATGTTTCTACTGAGTTACGTGGCATCATTGAACTACATTACCTGTCGGCAGTGAAGTGTTTAATCACATCACATCCAATGCAAAAAAGAGCTTTACAGGCGTAAGCACATGGCACCAAGATCAACGGCTAAGTAAAAAAAACTGTCTCCCACATTCTCCTATGAAAGCCACAATAAGGAGTATATCAATCGACATTATCATGAATTGACAGACATAAGGTTTACGAAGAGCTAATTAGTATTCATATTTTTTTTCATGTTGCCAGTAGGATTAGCATGAACTTGGCTAAATCTATCATAGCAAACCCAAATGCAGCTATTTAACTCATTCATACTTGATGAAAACTCCACCTTTCAGTCGTTTAGAAAATGTAGTAAGGGAACTATAGGCAGAGCACTCGGGCAACTATATCTCTCTTTAACAAAAGCAATTGCAATTGAGAAGATTGTGAAAAGCAAACACAGTGAAAAGAATACATAAGCACATGGCACCAAGATCAACGGCAAGAACACATCTTTTCAACTCATGATAAGAACTAAGGCCACTGGACTTAGACTCGAATCTCACATAAGTAGTGGAATTGAACTCTTTAATAATGCCTTTGAGACCTTGAAACTTTCGAGCTCATCAACAAAGCGTAACAGTTTCAGCTTTAAACCACAGACACATTCAGTACCAAGATAAAAACTCGAAATACAATCAATTCTAAAAAATAGAGAGACGCAGAATCTCACATAAGTTGATTATTCCTTGTTCTCGAATGAGTTGCTAATATCAAACGGTGTAGGATGCTAAACTAATCTAGGCGAAAAGGGAAAGATGATAACAGATTCGAGAGGGAGAGATGGCACTTGTTTGTTCATCAACATCGGGCTGTCACATACTCCCACTACTATTCGATCCATGGCTAGCTCAACCGCCTAATTTCGCCATCCCCACCAACAAATATTTCAATAAATTAGTTTTGATTCATAAGCAGAAATCACAGAGAGAGAAAAACAATTAACCTTGAAGTCTGATCATGCCCATCGTGCAATCGATCAAAGGTACCACCAAAACAATAGCACCGAACGAATCCGCCGTGGTAATCTTCGAAGCTTCCACCTCGCACCTCGTCTTCCCCATGACCTCGGGTCGACGGCCTCTCAGGACTCTGCCGAGATCGATGTGACCAGTAATGTTCATTTGCGGTTGTAGTAAACTCAAGATGTTTCCTTCGTTTATCTGCATAACCCTGTTTTGTTTTCTTGTCTCTGTCCTGACAGAGGAATTATGAAGCTCGAAGGGGTATTAAAGGAGAACATGGGAAATAAGGAGATGAAGATATATAGTGAAACGGCTGACGTTCTGGTTTTCTTAGCCAGCGAAGTGGAGATCGATGGAAGAAGGAGGAGCATCATATACTTCGGCTACGGTTTAACAAATTAATAATCGAGATTTGTTTTCTGTTTGTCTTTTTTGCAAAGGATAATGACATGGCAATATGAAAACATATGATAGGTCGATTTAATTTGCCTACGTGGATAGTCTAGATGTTGATCTTATTCAACTTTTAGTATTGTGTATTGATATAAAAGAGATAAATATTTTATTATATTAGTGTTCTCGGGTGTCATTGTTTTTATGTTTCACATTTATCTCTTGATTCTTCTTTGTGTCACCATATATCTGAACTTCCCATGTAATTTTCATTTATGTCACAGAGAGTATTTTCTTCAATATTGGTCATAACAAAGAAAGACTCGTTACAATTTGCAGGTCTTGGTACTAAAACATCAAACATATCTTGTCAATTGAGATGATCTAATATTGGAAATGCAAAGGGAATGTACCGTTGGAGAATGTCATTACTATGTTTTTTTACCCAATACAGTCAACTACATCTTATACATTTTTATTTTCTTTTGATAGCTATGCTCGATTAACTTTACAACATATTTTCTCTGTTGTTTCTTTTTCATATTTATTTTTACTTTTACTTGTATGTGTTTTATTAGGAAGCGTAATGATGAAATCTAAAGGAAATTATCGAATATTACCACTGAAATATGGGCAAACTACCAATAAAAATGAGCAAATCACTTTAGTCTAGAACATAACACTACGTAATACCAATTCCGGTTAACCTGGTCGGTTTAGGTTATACATTTTTTAAATAACATCTTAATTTCATTTTTCTTTGATTTCTATCATCAGCAACAT
>JAAMPC010000287.1:0-41264 GCA_016771965.1 Brassica carinata | reverse complement strand
CCTCAGTCATACGTGGAGAACCTTCCGATGTCAAACATGAACATGAGACCCGATAATTCAACTGGGTATCCGGTCGAACTTACCGATTCTACACGGAGAAACAAGCACGCTTGGAGACGCAGCTACACTCAATTCAACCACCGCATATCAAAGCTCCACGACTCGCCCCCTCGGTCTCGACGGAGCCACCCTGCCGACATCTTCAAAGTGCCAATCAGTGGATGCGATCGGACCGCGACTCGCGGAAGACCTTCAAGTCCAGCTTAGAGTAAGGAACGCGGAAACAGAGAAGGAGCAACACGTTTTGTTCATGACTACACCTGTACACAGATCGCCGGTTAAACATTTGCTAGCCGGAAGGTGCTTCTCGGTAAGAAGGAAAAGGCGTGGTGAGCTTTAAGGTGGATGTGTGTAAAGATCTGAGTGTGGTTGATGAAACAGGAAGAGGAAAATCGCTTTGGGGAAACATGTTCTCCATGTCGAAGCTTGAAGTACTCCTTGTACATTATGATCTGATGTGATTCAATTTGTTTAATATTTGTGTTCAATGCTTTTGTTTCTACAAGAAATGAAAATTTATTGAAATAAAAAAGTTGAAAACTTTGATTGCTCCTTCTTCTTCTTCATCTTGTCACTCAAATCGCAAGTTATTTAAACTAAAGTGTTATTTCTTAACCGAATGCCGAACCAATGGAACTAGGATGAACTAATTTTATTAAATTAGTTCTGATCATTGTTTTTAAACATGTACTAAACTGGGTGAAACCGTAAATCGAAAACTTATTTGAGTCGGGTGGATAAAAACTGAGTTTATTAACAGAAAACAAATATCGAAGTACATAAATATAGATGTCAAGAACCCAAAAAGGATCTAAAGCTAAAGAGAGAATTAAGTTTTGATGTTGTTCATATAGCCGTTAATGCAAACAACTCCACCAATAATATTGTTTGACAAAAAAAATATTGTTTGATCTGCACAAAATGATTGAACCACTAAAAAGAGAACGTTCACATCAAAATGAAAGTGATATCATGAAGATAACGCAAGCAATTGAATCAACCAGAAAACACTATACCTAGAGGATGAAAAAAAAACTATAACCGATACAACTTGGAATGAATGAGAAAAAGAAACTATAAAATTTTAAACATCTTACATTACATGAAAACAAGAATTGGTCTTCACTTGTGAAAGTTAAAACAATTATAATTTTAGTTCCAATTATAAATTTCGAGAGAGTTATATTATTTAAATGAATAAATTAATGATTTAAACTAAAAACTAATAAGAAATGTGGAAGTTAAAATAAGTATAATTCCAATTAGAAATTTCGAAATAGTATACTATTTAAATTAATAAATTAATTAAAAATTTTGAAATATTTATATTATTTAAATTAATAAATTAAATTTTTAATCTAAAAACTAACAATAATATGACAAATAAGCAAAATTAGCTAAAATCACGGAGAATGTGACAAATCAGCAAAATCACTTCATAAATAATAGTATAGATAAATGATAAATTTTAGATAACTAAAATTATTAAATTACTATTAATTAAAAATTATTGAAAATAATTAATTAAAAATAATGATCTTATAATTAAATTAAATTTTATGAATATGTGTGAATACTAAAAAGATCTATAGACTGAAAACTAGAGGGAATATATACCATCAAAATTTAGTAACATTCACTTATTCAAAAGTTGATAAAATTTTCAATTTTCTCATTTGAATTCACATCTCTTTAGCTCGTCACATGCCCTCCCATACATTGATTTGTGTTATAAAGAGCTTCTGGGAATTGGGATTATCTGACACCAAAAAGGAACAAAAAATAAAATAGGATCAAATATAATCAAGTGACCTTTATTTCTCTTGTTTCTATTCTACTCTTGTCTGCAAAAACAGCAATTCATGCGCATTCCTGACAACCTCCAATTATGAAGCCTGGATCTGGCAAAGGAGCAACCGTATGCTTTGACTTGGGATTAGACTTGGGATTAGCTAATCATGTCAGTACATGACTGTAACATTTTCGTCTACACTAGTCTCAGTAACCACCTTGTCTACCTCTTTGCATCCTAGTCTCAGGTCATGGACAATCTCTTTCAAGTCCACTAGGCCACACCCAGGTACTCGTCCAATTTTCCTCTCCTTCACTATCTCTCTCACTCTATCAACATCCTCACACCGCAACACTGTAAACGTTCATCAACAAATGGTAATACTTGTAGTTCAGAGGATCTTTTCTATCAGTGACTTGGCAATGCTTTCCCCAAGGGCCGGGTTTCCTGTGAAACGTGTAGAGCTGAGCAAGTTAGCCCATTTTGTAGATTCTGGCGTCACATCTTCCTCTGGCAAGTTCTTCAGAATCCCTCTGCTTCTTTAGGGAACCCGCGCTGGAGTAAAGATTAGCCATGCACCATAGGTGTCCAAAGTTGGGTTTGATCTGGAACTCTTCAACCATCAGGGCGTAGTACCTTTTCCCTGTGAAAGAAGCCCGATCTAGCAGAACCAGAGAACACCAACAAGCGTTACTTCATCGGAATGAGATCACCACTGATCATGGCTTCAAACAATTCAAACCCATCTTCAGGATTCCCGTGAAGACTATGTGCCAATATCATCACATTCCACGTAACTCTGTTCCTACGGGATACACTGTCGAATATCCTACGTGCTAACTCTACTTCCTTGCACTTTCCATACATGTCAACAAGAGCTGTATCAACCACCACGTTCGAATTCACCAACGTTCTTATCAAAGAAGCATGAACCGACCTACCTTCCTTGAGTCTAGCTGATCTTCCACAAGCTTTCAGTAACAAAACCAAAGTACTCTCGTTTCCTTCTCCCACCATCTCACGGAACAAACTAATCGAAACACCAGGGTTGTTAGCACCCAAATAAGCATCGATCATGATATTCCAAGAAACCAAATTTCTCTCAGGCATTTCATCGAACAGCTTGCGAGCAGAGCACACGTCACCCCGTCTCACGAACCCAGCCATCAACGAGTTCCAAGACACAATATCTCGCTTGGGTATTTCAACAAACACCTTCTTCGCAAGATCCAAGGCACCGCAACAAGTATACATATTCATTAACGAGTTCTGAACGGCCAAAACTTGATCGCATCCATGCTTAATGGCCTGCCCGTGACACATTTTGCCGGAATCAATCTTCCCGATACAGCTAAACAAGGAGACGAAGGTGTAGGAGTCAGGAACAAACCCACATCTCAGTACATCAAAGTAAAAGCTCAATGCTTTATGAGGAGTGGAAGAGACCCAGTACGTCTTAAACACAGTATTCGCGTTGTAGAGCTTCCCAATGCTGCAGAATATCGAAACGGTGTAGCTAGCGTCACCGAAACGCGAAGAACACTTCAACAATCTGATGGCCCAAGAGGAATCCCAGAAGTTACCGGAGGTGATGAGCCTCGCGTGGACTTGGAAGAGGTGTTCAATGGAGCTTGATTCGTTGAGAAGTTTGAAACTTTTAAGAAGACCGAGAACGGGGGAGTTGGCGTTAGATCTGGATGTGACGAATTGGCGAATAGAAGAAGCTTTTGCCATTCATCTCCAGCTTGGATTCTGAGAGTTGAGTCAGGGTGGATTCGGAAATCGCCATTAACTAAGGATCATATCTATGTTGGGACTGAGGAACGTCAACGGATTACAGATGCAAAGGAGAACGTAGGCGGCGAAGGGAGGAGAAATCGTTCAGTGTAAAACCTTAAGAGAAACCCTCTGAGAGAGCCAGGGGATACCGGTTTTCCTAACCAAGTCAGATCATGCCAAAGAGGAGTGTTAAAATCTAATAGTTTAGAGGGAAACCAGGCACCAAACCAATCAAAGGATCAAACCAAACTGAAATAACCAAAACCGAACCAGACCGAAATTTATTAAAGAAATTTATGTTTTTTCTTATAACATCAATTTAGATTATTATTTTTGGTCTAAATGTTAAAATTTATAACCATTTTCAGTTTTACATGTTGTATAAGAACTTATTACAAGAACAAGAAAGAAAATAAAGTAAAACCGAAGAGAACAACATTAGCTAAATGAAACAACAAACCGAAATAAAGCTCTGAAGAGAGTGAACATCACTGGGCCTGGAGATAGCGACATCAACCTATCTCAGATTTGCCTGCCCACCATCCTAAAGAAGCCTAAAGGGTGGTGATTGAGGTCTCTGAATATACGCCCATTACGCTCACGCCAAAGAGAATACACTAAGACCTGAAGAAGAAGCTTCAAAATTATCCTGACCTGCGAAGCATAGATACCATTATAGCTCAAGCACATCGAGACAGCAGCAAGGATGTCCGACGGAGGAGAGGATATGAATCGCCGCTAACCCGGACCAAATAAAAGAACACTCAAAGAAGAGGTGCTGGTGAGATTCAGCATGATCGAACACAAAGACACAAGCATCGTGACAGTTAGGCCCCATGAGATTAAACGATCTCGTGTTGGTAGTTTTTTTAAGACAGACAACCAAGTAATAAACGAACAGCGAGGAATTTCTTCCTTAAACCATACCTTTCGCCACTCAACAATGGGAGAACGTTGACGTAATAAGTTCCAAGTGACTGGCAGAGAAAGTGGACCCAAAACCACGGTGTGCAACCTCCACAAATAGGAGTCACTAGCGTTGATAGGAGAAGGGACCGGAGTGCTGGTTATGAATGACCCTGCGCCTGACTCCACTTTCTTCGCTCGTTTCTGATCAATTCAGCTAAGCTCTGGATTGTTTCTCCTGTTACTTGTGGATTTCCTTTCTCCAAAAGTAGAGATACCTGCAATTTTCATTCGTAATACCATTAAGAGAAAGCTTTGGTAACATGTTCGCATTCTGCAGCGTAGGTATTAAGTAGGTTCAATCAAAACGAGTAACTTACTTGTTCAGCAGTTCGACATACAGAGACACAGACCCCATGCTACTGCCACCACGGGATGCACTGGCCATTTTTGCACAGCATCTGCAATTTTTTGCGCCTTCTTCAGACAAACCACAACCCTGTTCTCATTTCATAAAGTTCATATTAGTTAGTCTCCGAACATAATTGCCCCCCTTCACAGTTGTGTATGCTTCCCAATCTTAACATCAAGATTTAGTGCATTCATATGTTGCATACCTCTCTCCATCTTTCAGGTTCTCGCCTTCCTCAGCCAAGTAAAGATCGCACATTAAGAAACAGCTCTACATTGATCTGGCTTCTAAGGAGTTTTGTAGAATACTAAAACAACAAATATAACTTACCCTTGTTATTATTCAAGGCAAATACTCACTAAGTAAAATGGGATGTAAGGAAAGATACCCCTGTCGCCTTGTGAATCAAAATATCTCTGTTCTCCACACTAAATACACGCATCCGCTGGAGTGTCCCTATTATTAAACGTAGTGCTGTCACTTGTGCCTTTGAATCCTACAACAACCAAAATTTAAGTCCCATATCAATGTCTTTCTTACAGAAATGTTTTGTAGCCTCGTAAGAAATTCACTTACTGAAATTTCTTCTTCATACAGAAGGTATGCCTTTGTGAAGAACTCATATGCGTCTGTTTCTAATTCACAGTCATTTGCTGCCTGAGGATTCGAAAAAATTCAGCTCATTCACTATATCAGTTTTGATACGGGATGATCATAAACTAACCGATCATATACCTGAGCACATTGCAAATAGAGTCGCAATGCCAACTCAGATGCCGAAACATCAGACAGAACTTCCACGGTCTGAAATAAAATTGAGATTCAAAACCGACTTACATTATTGTGATTCTGACAGAGAAAAAACAACTGGGTTTCACTAGGACAAAGCAACGGAAGCTCGAGAGGCAACTAAACCTTCCTCACTCTTTTCTAACAATCAAGACGTATGTACAAACACTGACCTCAGTTAAGAGCTGTAGAATTTTCTGTGGTGTTGACGTGTCATCTCCAAATGGGTTTTCATCTCCACCTCGCATTCGCCGAATTAACTGTGCAAGCATATCATATCAACTCAAGAAAACTCATGTACATACTTAAATTTTAATTCAATTCCTCTTGAAAAAATGGAAGGACACACAAATACTTCCAAATGCTAGACTGTACTTAATAACTTTTCCCCAGTTGGAGAATAGAGTGAATAACTGATCACATAAAGAAATACAAACCTTGAGAGCTGAAAAGACAAGGGGTGGTATCGTAAGAGGTAGACGCTTAGGTCCTCCAGTCAAGATGTGCTTCCTTACTCTGAAAATTATCTGAAGTTGGGCATATGAATTAGGAATTACAGACAAGGTCCCATTGATAGCGCCTCTGATGTATAAAATATAAATATATACACACCTTAGACATTTCCTCTGGGTCATCATTGTAGAGAAAGTGAACCAACCGTGCAACAGAGTTCTGCTCTTCCTGGAAATCTTCTTCATCAATCTAGAACTCAGCATAAAACCATGTCGGATACAAGAACTGGTAATTTATTGAAAGAAAAATTACTCTTTCACGTGACTATAATACTGTGAACACGAATACAATAAGGATTGACAAAAAATTGATGTAGTACCTCATCATTATCAGTTAGCCCGTCAAAATCCTTGATTAGTCCCTTTATCAGTTCAAACAATGTCAACCTGCAACACGCGATAAAGAAACGTCAAATCAATAGAGAATGCTGAAAGAATAAGCTAAATAATACAAAAGCACACCTCATCAGCAGTAGCAATGCGAGTATCGTTTTTCAAAATGCTCTGAATTATTATAATTGCCATTGCTTTGTTTGTATCGTGGTCAAGGTATTCCATTACTCGAGGATAGTTGGTAAGCTTCAAAATAGTTACAACATCTTTATACTTCTCCAACGGAGCGCTAAGAAATGCAACGATCTGTTTTGATGCCTTGTCATCACAAAGTTTTCCTGTGGCAGAGAGTTGACTAACACAAGATCCCTGAAGTAAAATTGAAAAGATAGACAACGATGTGTATTAGCAACTTGAAGAAATGATTAAATAGACACAAAACGTAATTCTTAATAAATTTAATACGCCTATACATGCTCGGAAGGTTTTATACCAAAACTTGGTCCACATAGTCTAGACGATCGGAATGGACATGGAGAGTGAATTTCAGAAGAAACAAATATAATGTCACAGATGCTGAGGCTGGCAAGTCCACCTGTGCTTCTACAACCTGAATCATATATAAGATATAGACTCAATCAACTGCTTATGAAATAAACATAAAAGATTATCAGTGTGAGATAGACTCTAATATTAGCCGCCCTCATGATAAACTTAGTTTTAAGTGTTAAGTTCCTTCAACTTCTTATTAGATATAGGATTTACCTTCCCAATGGCATGATTCAACTTTGAAAAGGCATCTACTTGCAGGAAATTAGGCAATGCTTCCACACTAGATGCAGCATAGTTCGAAAGTCTTTCCATTAGACCCGAAAGAACTGTCTTGATATCAACAGATGGCTGAAAAACAAAAATGATGAAAGGAAATTTATGTTGTGATGGGATAAGTTTTTTATAGAAGTATTATCTTTTATCAAGTACTGCATATAAAAGAAGAAAGGGTAGGTTTATAAGAAGTACCTGAAGTTCTGGACAAGCACCTAATAATACATCGAGAGTTTGAAGGTGAAAGTCATCAGGAAAAACTTGGATAATGCAATCCATTAGGTAGCACTGTGCAAGTTCATCCTTGCAGTTGACAACCTATTACAACAGTGATGCATAATTTATTTCCACCAAAAAGTAGACGGAAACTTGGATACTGAACCTATCCAAAGAAAGAGAGAAACCAGACCTGCTCCAGTATTCTAGGAAGAACAGTATCTCTGTAAACTACAAGGTCAACACCTTCCAACTGACCAAGTATATGAAGGTTTTTTCCAACCTAATGAGCAGTCAAGAGAAGAATTTCAGCAAATAGACATTACTAGCAATCTCTAGATGAGAAAAATAAGCTACAAGTTACTGTCATTACAAGATCACGTAGTTCATTCCTTTCTTTCTCCCGTTTCTCCTTCTCCCGGGTAGGTCCCTAGATACAAGAAAGCCTCAACTCAGATTCAGTTAAGTAGGAAAAATTCAGAAAGAGTAGACACTAGACAACAGCATGATCAGACAGTGGAGCCATGTTCAGTACATACAACGCTGAATATGAGGGAAAGAAAAATAACCTGATGTTGCATTCGAACCCATAGTTTGTTCATCTCAGTAAAATTTTGAAGCACGAACTCTAAAGCATCCATGTGTGTTTCGGTATCTCTGGAGAGAATTAACAAATGATTTGTCCCTTTAAATGTGTCCTAAACTAGCAAAAATCATTCAACAGCAGGTTGCAAGAGAACTAATTCGTGAGGCCTTACCCTTCCACCTCTGAACCAATGCTAGGTAACTTATCCCTAGTGACTTGAGCAAGGTAACTTCTCAAGAAGAGACCACGCAAGGGATGTTGAACAGCTCGGCACATTTCAACAAGATCCTTTAGTATATCATTGGCAGTAACGTCCTTGGATTTGATATATACAGATCCTATGGTACAGAGAAGATACCTAAAATCCAAATTGATTATTATACATTCAAAATCAGAGAAGTCCAAAGGACAATGTATACCCCGAGAATGAGATGAACAGCTTACAATCTTGGCAAAATGTTACCGGCGTGCTGAACAAGCTCGTAAAGCTCAGCAATGGAGCAACCACGCCCCGTCTCATCCCTAAAGAACATCTCCAAACTCCTCAGCTCATCAGAAGCTCGAATATCTGACCAAATCGGAGTTTATTCTCCCAAATTCGGAAAAATGCGAGTCGCAAGAAAGAAGATAACGAGCGAAGACTCACAGAGTTCATAGTATTTATGAGGAGAAAGCTTGGAAGTGCGAAGCTCGCCGAGCATCTGAGCAGAGAACTTAAGCGCGTCTTTGAGATTGTTGGAGTCCTGCGAGAACAATAATTGGAAAAACGGATCCAGTAGTTAGGGTGTTCCGATGCGATTCCGATTCGAAAAAAATGAGTGAAGAAGGAGAGAGGAGAAGATGGATACGATCGCGCGTTGCATGTAGAAGGCATTTTGTTTAACGGCGGATGTGGCGGCAGCGAGCCACTTCTCATCGTCGTCGGCGATCATTATTCTGTTTCAGTTGTTACTTTTACAGAGAAGAGTCTCAATTTTGACCCGAATATAGAGTCTCTCCGCATTTAATTGTTCTCTCTTCATCATCATCCCTTTTGCCACACACTTTTTCATTTAATTTACATAATGACAATTAAATATGTGACAACTCTGTTATTATTCCAACGCATACATGTTTTTAAATGTTCAAGAAAATATACTTGGAATAATTTCTATGTATTTATTAAATTACTAATTTGTTAATAATATATATGATAATTTTTAAAATAATTAAATTTATTAAATTATTAATAATTTAAAATTATTGAACACAGTTAATCGAAAATAATGATCTTATAGTTAAATTAGATGTTACTTATTAACATGTGTGCAAACTAAAAAGACCTAAGATCAAAAACAAGAGGGGAATGCATATCATTCACTGATTCAAAAGTTGGTAAAAATTTCAATTTTTCTCATGTAAATTCACATCACTCTTTTTGCTCCTCACATGCCCTACCCATACAGTGATTTGTGTTATAAAGAGCTTTTGAGACTTTTATCTGATCCCAAAAAAAGGAACAAAAGAATGAAACAGGATCAAATATAATTAAGAGACCATTATTTCTCTTGTTTCTACTCTACTCTTGTCTGCAAAAACAGCAATTCATGCGGATTCCTGACAACCTCCAATTATGATGACTTCATAGCCTGGATCTGGTAAAGGAGCAGCCGTATGCTTGGAGTTGGAAGCTAGCTTATCATGTCAGTACATGACTGTAACATTTTCGTCTACACTAGTTTCAGTAATCACCTTGTCCACCTCTCCCGATCCTAGTCTCAGGTCATGGACTATCTCTTTCAAGTCCACAAGGCCACACCCGGGTACTCGTCCTATTTTCCTCTCCTTCACCACCTCTCTCACTCTATCAACATCCTCCCACCGCCCGGCAACACTGTAAACATTCATCAACAAATGGTAATACTTGTAGTTCAGGGATCTTTTTCTATCAGAGACTTGGCAATGCTCTCCCAAGGGCCGGGTTTCCTGTGAAACGTGTAGAGCTTAGTAAGTTAACCCATTTTGTAGAGTCTACCGTCACATCTTCCTCAGGCAAGTTCTTCAGAATCCCCTCGGCTTCTTCAGGGAACCCGGCGCTGGAGTAAAGATTCGCCATGCACCATAGGTGTCCAAAGTTGGGTTTGATCTTGAACTCTTCAACCATCAGCGCGTAGTAACTTTTTCCTTGTGAAAGAAGCCCAGATCTAGCACAACCGCAGAGAACACCAACAAACGTTACTTCATCAGGAATGAGCTTACCATCGATCATGGATTCAAATAACTCTAGCCCATCTTCAGGAAGCCCGTGAAGACAATGTGCCAATATCATCACATTCCAGGTAACTCTGTTCCTACGGGATACACTGTCGAATATCCTACATGCTAACTCCACTTCCTTGCACTTTCCATACATGTCAACAAGAGCTGTATCAATGACCACATTTGAATTCACCAAGGTTCGTATCAAAGAAGCATGAACCGACCTACCTTCCTTAAGTCTAGCTGATCTCCCACAAGCTTTCAGCAACAAAACTAACGTACTCTCATTACCTCGGAATCCTGCTCCAGCCATCTCACGGAACAAACTAATCGAAACTCCGGGGTTGTTAGCACCCAAATAAGCCTCAATCATGATATTCCAAGATACTATATTTCTCTCGGGCATTTCATCGAACAGCTTGCGAGCAGAGCAAACATCACCCCGTCTCACCAACCAAGCTATCAACGAGTTCCACGACACAATATCTCTCTTGGGTATTTCAACAAACACCTTCTTCGCAAGATCCAAGGCACCACAACAAGTATACATATGCATTAACGAGTTCTGAACAGCCAAAACTTGATCGCATCCATATTTAATAGCCTGCCCGTGACACATTTTACCAGAATCAACTCCGCAAGTCTTCCCGATACAACTAAACAGCGAGACGAAGGTGTAGGAGTCAGGAACAAACCCACATCTCAGTACATCGAAGTAAAAGCTCAATGCTTTCAGCGGAGTAGAAGAGACCCAATACGCCTTAAACACAGTATTTGCGTTGTAGAGCTTCCCGATGCTGCGGAATATCGAAACGGTGTAGCTAGCGTCTCCGAAACGCGAAGAAGACTTCAACAATCTGATGGCCCAAGAGGAATCCCAGAAGTTACCGGAGGCGATGAGCCTCGCGTGGACTTGGAAGAGGTGTTTAATGGAACTTGATTCGTCGAGGAGTTTGAAGCTTTAAGAAGACCCAGAACGGGGCGTTGGTGTTAGATCTGGATGTGACGAATTGGCGAATAGAAGAAGCTTTTGCCATTCATCTCCAGCTTGGATTCTGAGAGTTGAGTCAGGGTGGATTCGGAAATCGCCATTAACTAAGGATCATATCTATGTTGGGACTGAGGAACGTCAACGGATTACAGATGCAAAGGAGAACGTAGGCGGCGAAGGAAGGAGAAATCGTTCAGTGTAAAACCTTAAGAGAAACCCTCTAACGCTATGGGAGAGTTCCGGCTTCCTAACCAAGTCAGATCATGCCAAAGAGGAGTGTTAAAATCTAATAGTTTAGAGGAAACCAGGCACCAAACCAATCAAAGGATCAAACCAAACTGAAATAACCAAAACCGAACCAGACCGAATTTATTAAAGAAATTTATGTTTTTTTTCTTTCAAATTAAATACTTTAGTTTCATTAAACGAGAAAAAGACAAAAAAAAATATAGAGAATCTTGTACCCTAATAACACTAATGGAGGTTATTGGTAAATAAATTCTCATGAACTTTAAAAAATTTGAGATTCCTTTGTTATTGGTTCTTGGATTTCAAAAATCTTAATAGAATTTATTGTTATTGATTTAAGAATTTTCAAAATCTTTTCAAATTCCTTTTTATTCAAATTTTTTTATTATTATTGATTCTCTAATTCTAACTAAATCTAGTGTGTGGATAAATTTTATTCATTTTTACTCATAAAACTTAATTTTTAAAATATCATATGTATATATGTGATTTTCAAAATTCATGTGATTTTCAAAATTCATGTGATAATTCTAGCCAAAAGTCCACTCCACAGTAAATCCAAATTATATGTCCAAAACTGTAATTCATTACATTTTATATACATTTACATTTTTAAAAATATAATTATTTTTATAAATATTAAAAACTGGAAATATTTTTTTTTAAGTTTGAAAAAGCATTTCCAAATTCCAAACGAAATTTGAAAAAAAAATGAAAAAAAATCAACTTTTTAAATTCGAATTTTAAAACATATAATTCAAAATTGTAGAAAAATAATTTCTTTTATTATTTTTTTTTTGTTTTTTATAACTTCTTTATATATCTATAAAACAACTTTGCCTATTTAATGAAACTTCATTTGGTAATCTAAATTCATGAAAATCTATACCAATCTATAAAGAAGTTATGATCAAATTTTATAAGTCAATGTATATATATTTTCACAATCCACATAATTTTAAAAATCTATGAACTCTTAAAATTCACAAACTCTAACAAATTCATCTCCCAATAAAATCCCCCCCCCCTAAAATCGAACCGAAATCAACTAACTATTTAAAATTATAATTTATAGATAAAATATTTAATTTATATACATATTTAAAAGTATCAAATACTATTATTAAAAATAAAATTACCAAAATATATGTATCTAAATATTTTATTCAAATAATTAGAATAATTTAATATTTTATTTGAAGTAAAACCGAAATTATTAAATCTATATACCTAAAGAACCGAAAATCGAAAACTTGTCCGGATCTGGGCTTGACTGGTTTCCCACACCACCAAGAACGCTTTTGCGGTTGATAGTATTTGATAAGCTTCAAAACAATCATACAAACCGCTACATCGCTTCAAACCAGCTCGAACCTCTTAAAATCAAAGCTGGTTCCAGCTAGCTTATGGTCTATGTCATGGGTTGGATACAAAAATATAAAATCATTTTTTCTAAATATTTTAAAATTAAAAGTTAAAAATAAAAATGGAAATATTATAAATAAAAATATATACACAATTTATATATTAATTTAAATTTCCAATCAATGTCATAATTTGTTTTATAAAAACTTTAAACTATGTATTCATGATTAGAATTTTTAAAACTTAATATATATACATTTATAAAGATATACACATATATAAAACGAAAAAATATTCTTTAAAATTTTTAATATAAATCTTCAAAATATATATTAAAATTATAATTTTCAACTAATTGAAAAATTAAATAAATAAACATAATATTATTATTAATCATATTATATTAAAATTATTATATTTTATCAAATAGAAGACCAAGACACACGAGCACCGAGGCAGAGGTGGTTGAGTTCTTCCACAGAAATGCTGAGCAGATAGAGTCCACTTTCTGGTAAAATCTCTTTGGCAGCACAAAAACTGAACTCCAAAAATTGACCATTCCGTAAATAACCGAATATATAAGCTTCACCTTGCCTGCGAAAGAGAGGGTTTTTACAGTCCAGAAATGTAGCTGAGAAGTAATTCGCTCCAAGAAAGGCTGGAGAGTGGCTAAGGTAATCTTCTTTGGATCCAAAGGAAGACCCAAATATCTTGTAGGAACAAACCCGTTTAAAACCCGATAAATCAGCCATAACTGAGGCTTGGATATCATTGTAGCCTCCATAAAAAAATTCAGACTTGGCTTCATTCATGTCCAGACCAGACCATTCCCTGAAAGCAGACATCACCGCTTTAATCCCGGAGACCGAAGCTCTCGAGCCCTCAGAAAAGACCAGGAGGTCATCTGCAAAGAGGAGGTGAGTGATTCTAGGAGAGTTACAAAGCGGGTGAAGTTGGAATTTGTTCTCTATCTGAGCCTTATTCAAAAGTCTAGAGAGAACTTCCATGATCATGATGAAGAGATAAGGAGAAATAGAGTCTCCTGTCTCAAACCTTTCTTCCCTCAAAGAAGCCAGCCAATTCTCCATTTAAAGCCACAGAGAACCTAGGAGAAGTGATGCATTCTTGTATCCGGACACAAATAGAGGAGGGAAGCCTTGAGCCTTTAAAATTTTTATAACAAAATCCCAACAAACGATGTCGAAAGCCTTACGAATATCCACCTTAAGCATACTACTCGAGGCATGACGATTTGTTGTAATCCGAATTAACTCAAGCGAGAAGAACATTTTAACCCAAGCTGCAACCTTTCAAGAATGCAGCCTGATTCGACCGACAGATACACGAAGAATAGGCTTCAGCCGGTTGGCAATAATCTTGGAGATAACCTTATAAACAATGTTGCAGCAACTAATCGGACGATAGTCTCCCAAAGTGCAAGCTTCGGTTTCTTTGGGATCAAAGTAATCGCAGTAGTATTTAAATCTTTGAGCAATCTTCCATTTCTGAAAAATTCACTAACCGCATTGATAATGTCGGGCCTACAACGCCCCAAGAGGCCCTAATAAACTTAATCGGTAACCATCCGCCCGACTCTTGTTGGTCGGCATGGAGAAGATAGTGCCTTTGATTTCCGCCCGCAACAGTCCTTGAGAGATAAGCCTGCTGGAGTTCTGAGCATCGAAAAGGAAGCAGGTCCTGGAGCTCTTCCATGGGAGCCAGAGAATTAGGAAGATCAGTAACTCCTAATATGCTCTGAAAATACTGAGCTGAATGTGATTTAAGCTCTTCTGTAGTGCAGATAACCCTTCCATCTTCATCTTTTAAAAAATGGATATGGTTCACAGTCACATGTTGAGTGACCACCCTGTGATAGAAGACAGTGTTTCGATCCCCCACATCCGCCCACCTGACACGAGATCTCTGTCTGTAATACTTCTCCTCTGCTGTTAATAACACATTCAGTTTCAAGGCCAGATATGCTCCTCCCTCGCTGTAGCGAGTCGAAGAGTGAGCAAAGACCGCTGAAGCCCATCGACAATAAATTTTGGTCTTTAAAACGCTGGGAAATACCACTGAAGTTTCGTTTTTTCAATCTACGGAGGACAACCTTAAGCATTTTCAGAGAACGAACAAGCTTGAACTGATCAGTTCCCGTGATCAGATTACAATTCCAAGCGCTGCTTACAAGCTGAGAGTATTCCGGATGATAAATAACATGAGGAAAGAACTTGAAAGGCTTGCAAACCCATCGCCTGTAAGAAGGAAGATGGAAGAGACAAGGAGCATGATCAAACTGAATAGGCTCCAAGAACTCCGCATATGAATCCAGGAAAGAAGAAGACCAATGCTGATTGATGAAAGCATGGTCAATCCTAGTAGATATAGGGTTGTCATCCTGATTGTTTGTCCATGTGAAAGGCAGACCCTTAACCTGAGCCTCAAAAAGCTCAGCATCCTGAGGAGAAAGGTTAATTTCCTCAATACCTGAAGTGTCAACCCGACCTGAGATATGGTTTGAGTGATGACTAACTCTCAAAATCTGATTAAAATCGCCAACAATGGCCCATGGAGATCTAGAGACATGAGTAGTTGCCTGAATATCCACCAAACTATCCCAAAGAGGAGAACGATCATCCAAATCATTGAACGCATAAACAAAAAACACTGTTATACTTAAATTATCAGCCGGAATCACCACTCCACAAGTGACTGACTGAGCTGATTCATGGTAGATGAAAACCGTAACACGAGGGTCCCAAACCAAAATAATCCTCCCAGAAGCATTAGACTGATAGTTCACAAAAAACTTCCATCCCGGAGGAATTGCCCTCAAAACTCGATCACTGTTATTTTCTAAGATATGTTTCCAAAAAAGCTCCGAAAAGTGGTCTATGGATATTAATCCAGTCCTTAGTCATAGTGTGGCGTGTAGCACTATTCAGCCCTCTAACATTCCACGCAAAAAACATATTAATGTGGATTTAGTTTTTCGTGACTCCACGGCCACTCTTCCTATTACCAACTAGGAAGAAAGAATCCTCGACGACCTTCTCATCACTGTAACATCAAAAGAGTTTGAGCAATTTCCAAACTGAATTGAACCAAAGAGACCCTGATATTTCGCCGCAGAGCCCGAGTGAAATATCTTATTCTTTGAAGGAGTACTGAACGCAGCATCGTCCGACAAATTCATAGTCACCTCACTTGAAAATACCTGAGGACCATTACAGCTAGGAATCACCGCAGTAGAGGTATCATGGGGAATTTCAGGAGCCAGTTCACCTTCTTCAAGTTCCAAAGGAGGAAAGTTAGCACACAAGCTATCGGGAGTAGCCACCCCTTCAACCAGGCCATGTACAGATTCCTCGACTGTGACTTCCTTAACATCAGTGTCAACAGAGGTGCTATTATGGCTCTAACCAGCAGGGGCGACACAATTATCTATGTTAGTATTGTCATGTGGAGTCTCTGTGACCTCAACATGCTCAAGTGGTGTTTGTTTAGGCACATAAGTTTGAGATCTTGAGATTGGCTTAACTGCCGAGATCGGCTAGTATGCAGACCTTGATCTTTTACGCTGAGTGTCGATTGGGAAGCAGGACCTGAGCTGTGCTCGTGGGATGCATGAGAGATAACTACGCGACATTCCTCTTTCTTATGACCATACTTAACACATAGGTCGCATTTGATAGGAAGCCAAGGGTATGAAACATCTATCTGAAACTCTCTACCATTTGAGAAGCATGAGATAATCGTATCAGGGAGAGGCTTCAAGAGGTCAACTTCGACATAGAGCTTTGCTACTTGAAACTTTTCCTTGCGCTGAGTCTCAGGAGCTACAGAGACCGGCCTCCCTACCGCCGTAGCTAATCGACTCAGACTTTGGTTGTTGAAAAGGAGATAGGGAACATTCCTTAACTCAACCGGAACGACAACTGATGTTAGTGGAGCTTCTTCTGGTGCAAAATCTGGAGACCAGGGAGCAACAAACATAGGCAGTCCTGTAATGTTCCAACAAGAACGAGAGAGAAGTGTTTCACGAGTGCTCGGATTTGTAACTCAGAGAAGAAATGAGCATTTACCAAGCCTATGAACATAGATCCTAGGCCCCGACTTTGCCCACACTGCATTCACAACACCAATTATCCTACCCATAGGAGGTACATCTCCATGGAAGCAAGCATAAATAAAGTTTTTAAACTCTTCTTTTGCGGCTTCAATGTTTTCATCGGGAATGAGCACAAATGGAACTCCTGAGACGTGCTCGGAAGGGGAACCAAGTGCTATTAGCTCAGCTGAGTTCTTGAGCACTGAAGCGTAGCTCCGAGACGGAGGTGGCGGAACTGGAACCTCCTGTGAACCTTCAGGAGCAGATGTGGGGTCAATCTGCAGATGAGAAGCCTTACAGGGGGCATCAATCAGTAGAGGAGGAGCAGTAGATACACCCATCGTAGCAACAACAGAGATCGGAGACCCAGTAGTAGCACTGACAGGTGGGAGAGAAATTAAAGAGCTTGCTGGAGCAGAAGAACCAGCGAGAGAAGCTTCAACCATAATAGAGGATGAATTAAACTTCGGAACTGGAGCACCTTCGATAGTAGGATTAAACAGAGCCTTTGACTGAGCAGCGCCAGACGAGACAGACTTAGCAAGAGCAGGAGGACAACAAGGCGGAACCTTAGATCCGGAAGCTACACCGTCAGACAGAATAGATCCGGCGATGGTAGCGGCAGATTTAGCCTTCTTCTTCGCCTTGGAAGCAGAGGCAGCAGGGCCAACAAACTTGACAATCTTAGAAGAAACAGAGAAGGCCGAACGGTGATTCAGCTTCTTCGAATCATGGAAGCAAGAATAGAGATGACCGGAAAGAAGAGGGAAGGGCGACGGCCGGGCGTGAGGCCCACCGGCGGTGAAGAGAGTACAGAAACCTTGTGCACGGTTACCTGGAACACACACATACACATAGCTAGATCTTCAGCTTTCAGGACAAAAGTACTTCAAAAGTCAGAGACATTCACTCATATGAAATACGAAAGTAGACCAGAGATGAATAAGAGGTATGAAAGAAAGAGTATAACTGACCTGAACTAGACAAGAACTTAAGCATGAGTTGATCAGGCATTATGCAGTTAAAGTTAATTTACATATGTATGTCCTAACATGTCTCTGCTTATATGTATTACGTGTTAGTGGCCCCATCAGCACCTGAGATTTCATAAGCCCTAAAACTCGTAGTGGCTGCACGTGCACATCTCTCCAATTTTTTATAGTGAGGAAAACTAGACTGGTCTGTTACCTGTTTCCATGGTGGTGGTCTTGAGGATGATAAAACCTTCTGTTTGGTTTCTGTGAAAAGTATGGAGTTGACAGTTGAGGTTGTGATAACCATACAATACAAGCAAATCTTGTAGAAGTGGTACCTTAAAAGGCTCAGCTTCTGCGTTAACACATTGAACGGATTAGCGATAATACTACTGAAAGCTGAAACGCAGCAACCAACAACAGCCTAGGGAGAAGCTTGGTAAGCTAACATGTTGAACAAGAAAAGAGCTGCTTTTAGTGCACTAAACATTCAGTAATCAAAGAGGCGTTGATAGACATTTAAGTTGTAAAGTAAACAAAATGCAAAACAATGAACCTGCAGAGAAATCGAAGGAAGACATGGTCGCAAATTGGTACAACCCTCTGTCTAATTGATGAGATCTTTGGGGAAAAAGGCAAAGGGTCTGCCTTTATCAGAGTAGTGACCTCAGGCGGAACAATTTGAAGGTTTGCTCTCAACGTGTGACAGCTTAAAGCTATACCACTCTGGTTTAGCATTTATGATTTCCTTTTGGTTAAGCGGATCTATTTCATTAACCGGTTTGTTGGTTCAATCAAACTATATGTACTGGTCTTACGACCATTTTAGATAATCAATCAAACAATCAAAATATTATCCTCATCTCTTATTCTCTCTCTGTTCATCGTTATCATCACATCATCACTTTCATACATCATCACCATTGAAATCCTTGTTCTAGAGATGATCCTTCTTCCTCAGTGATCTTCTCATGGGCTTTGATTCACCAATCTTCGGATCCTCGGTGGATTTCTAGGTTGGATTTATCCTACTGTTACATTGGTATCAGAGCCGTCAATCCTCGGCAAACTGATTTCCATGGCTCCGCGTAAGATTCCGGCAAAATACTCATGTCAGGAGATCTACGACAGGATGTCAAATGGATTATGCATATTCTGTGAAGATTTGGATACACCTGGTCACCATGATTTGAAGCACAAGGGGTGAAGATTTTCGTGACTGAAAGTGACAACGAATCCATCATGACCGAAAGTGACGACAAACCCATCGCTGAAGAAAGCTATGGTTTTGTAACCGAGACTGTGATGCAGCCAGATTTGTTCTCTGAATCGTTGGAGGGTTCGACTTCAGATTTGCAGGTTGTTATTGCCGCAGGTCAGAAAGAAGCTCAAAACAAAAGTGATTCAGAAGAAAACATGAGTCTATCTCTCGAATAAGATCGAACACTTGGTGGGCAAACATACTCAAAAGGCTGTGCGTGTGTGGGAACCAGGTGGGTTTATAGCCAAACCAGCAACACAATCTCAAGGCATAAAGAGTTTCTGCAACAGTATACAACAAAATGAAGCTATCCACAGTGCAGAGATGATTCCAGTTATGTTGCACCCAAGACTAAACGTAGCAGCTGAACGTGTATGGGAACCAGGTGGTTTACTAACCAAACTAGATATGGGGACGGGACAGAGAAGTGTCTCATTCATGGTCAAGTACCGGTGTTGTTCGTTCAACCAGCAAGAGCAACTATAAACCGCAAGGAGATGTGTGTAATACGTGTATGGGAGCCAGACATATACGGTAGCTGCGAAGAGTTTGAGTGGCTTTTGAGATATGGATGCAGAGAGACAGATGCTGCTACATCCTTGCTTAATGAAGTGTCTACTCATGAAACTTACCCTCATGTTGATCAAGTGTATCTACATGTCAAGGGACTAGAGGCGCTGCCTGAGAAAATTACAAGTTCCAATGATGCAAATGTTTCCAAAAGGCTGTGCGAGCAAGTGCCCCTACGAGTGATGAGTACAGAGCAATGTAAGAGCTTGTGGTTCTCTGCAGCAATGTCAGATGTGAGACTGACGAGACAACTTCATATTCAAGCTAAGGAACTGCTTTCAGAGTTTCAGAACGTGCGAGAGTACTAGTTAGTGTATCTGAGTTCGGCGCTAAGATTTATAAACCTCCTGATCCAAATGAGAAGTTACAACATGATGAAATCTTGGGAAAGTTCAGAAGAGCGAAAAGAGCTTATGGCTGAAAATTCACGTGATACAAGGTTTCTTGTAGAAGGACTAAGAAACTGCATTCAGACTTTTGAAGAGCTGGGCAAGCATATGGCCTTAAAGTGTTCGCTTAGTGCTTCTGTCTGGGATCTCTTAACAAAACAGAGCGAAGCTGTAGCTTCTTTGAGTTCCTTTGCAGTGGAAATGGTATCCTCCAGAACAATCTTATCAAGCTTTCAGTGTCTGGTTTCTAAGGTGGTGGACATGGCAGAAAAAGACAAGTTCTTTGCATCAAGATGGCTGATTTTGGTTGAAAGGGTGGCCTCGCCAAGTTATATTCCAGGCCAGCTTTGCATTAAGTCAACACAGACACACGTGGATGTCTTCATTCGTATATCAACGGAGATGACGTCAGTTACGAACACATGGAGAATTCATGATTCCTTCCAAGTTACAGTGGAATATAAGTACAATGGGAATCGAGATGCACACAAGCCCCTGTTCAAAGGCTATGGAGACAGAAATATTATGGAGAGTTTATGCAGCCCCATGAACGAAAACCAGAGTGTCTTACATGAGACTAACCACATCGCTTTCTCTGTGTGGCATCGCTGGAAGAACAAGCTTAGGTCAGAGATATATTTTGTGGAGCTCATTGGAAAGAAGAGGGAAGGGCTTACGGCCGGCAGGCTCCACCGGCGGTGAAGAGAGTACAGAAACCTTATCGCAGGAAAAGTCGCCAGGAGAGAAAGTACATAAACCTTATGTTCGTTCTTTCACGGTTTATATTTTCTTATTCCCTTAATTAAACTAGAACAAAACAAACAAAAAACAAATAAATACTCAAAATATTACTCCATCCGTTCCTTAATGATAGACTTTTTAGAAAAAATATTTGTTTCAAAAAGATGTATTTTTTGTGTTTTCTATGAAAAAATTATTAATTTCAAAAAAATTAATTGACTTTATTGAATTACTATTGGTTAAAAGTTATTGAAACTGAAAATTACAGAAAACGATACATTTATTATGGTAGTTTAATGTGTTTTCTTAATATGTGTGAAAATACTAAAAAGTGTATCTTTGTGGAACGGAGGGAGTATATATCTATTATATTTATTTTAAAATAACTAAATATCTCAAATTATTATTTATGAATCAAATATTTATATATGTACATATTTAAAATTATAAAATATACTATCTAAAAACCAAATTACTATTTATTTAAATTATATAAAACTGTTTTAATTGCCTGATTAGTTATTTAAAAATTTGAATAACTTTTTTATTAGAGTTATTCTAAAATATCCATATATTCAAACCAAACCGAACTAGATAAAAACAAACTGAATATAAACCGTTTATAATTTTGTTACTAGAACAGTACAACTAAATTTAACCGACAGTTCTTATATTTTTATATCCAAAAACTGAAAACTGAAAAACCTATCCAAATCTAACCAGAAACCGAACACACAGTGAAAATAAAATACTCCCTCCGTTCCATATTAAGTGTCATTTTAGAGAAGTTTTTTCGTTACAAAATAAGTGTCGTTTTCGATTTTCAATGCAAAATTTATTAATTTTATGCAAAATATATTTTTTTATTTGTTGAAATATGGTTAGGTGTATAGGTAATAGTGTTTTTTATAGGAAATGTACAAAATTAATTGTTTCCTTAATCCGTGTGCCGAAACCTAAAACGACACTTGTAATGAAACAGAGGGAGTATTCAGGAGCATTTATGAAGTTTTTTTGTTTGAAAAGAAATAAAAGGGAACTTAAAAAATGGCGTGATTAGGATAAGGCACCTCACGACCTAACTTTAGTTAAGATTGAGTTACAAATCATATTACAGACACACCATCTAATTTTAAAAACAAAATTAAGATATGCTAAATCATCTTTTTATAAACTTTATCTGGATGTGTCTCTTTTGTTAGAATCCAGATATACTATACACACACATGTTACTCTATATATACCTAATAAATGATCGTTTTAATTGGATTTTAGAATGTGATTTGCATGCACAAGTAAAAAAAAAAGAAAAGAAAAGGGGATACGTAGAGAGAAAGGAGAGAAACAAAGAAGGTGAGAAGTAAGGGTCTTGGTGTTGGTGTGTGAACATAGAGAAAAGGTGTTTCTAACGTACATTGTAATCCATAGGCATTGCACATCACGCAACAGTGACCAACCTCCTTGTTTTTGTTCTCTCACAACACACAAGACCTCTCACTCTTTTAAATTGATCACACGAAGGTGGAGAAAATCGAAACGAGGATGGGTCTTGACAGGTGGCTGGCTTTGCTGTACCCAAGAGTGCAAGGAGGAAGGAGAGAAAAGGAGTGTTGCAGTGTGTGTTTGATGAGAATGGAGGACGAGGATGTGATCAAGTCCTTGCCTTGTTCCCATGAGTTTCATAGTCTCTGCGTTGACACTTGGTTCGATGTCAGCCGGAAGATTTGCTGTCCACTCTGCCGGTTTTCACCAGCTACCATCCTCCTCACCGATGAACTGTTCCTCTGGTTCTCTTCTTTTCATTTCTGATTGTGTTCCTGCTTTTTCTGGGGATCAAACAAAACACCCTTTTCTCCTTGTAATGCTGCTATAAAGTCTCTTGTAGTACTAGTTTTTTTCTTTCCAAGGGGGAACGTATAAGAAAGTTTGATCCCCTTACTGTAAAAAGATACCAAACAAAGCTGCTTCGACCATGTTATTCTCTTGCTTATGCAAACACGGTTCTTTTGCGATTCTCAGAAAACAAAAAAAGAGAGTTGTTGATGTTACTACTTAGGAGGAGCAATCAAACCAATTGCCACACAGTACATACATGTAGACAATATGCCGCTTTCTCTCACAAACAGCCGGAAAAGGCAATGTGCATCACATCGCATATCAGTAAGGGAAGCTGGTATTGGTTTCTTGCTCTCGTGATTCCCCATCTGCTTCCAGGTATTAGTGTTATGTGTCTGGATATCCAACCCTCTTAAAGAAAGAAAGAGTATAACTGAACTGAACTAGATAAGAAGTTAAGAATGAGTTGATCAGGCATGATAAAGTAAGACCTCAAGACTTCAAAAGAGATGATAAGTCGAACATAAACAAATGCCCCTCCCAAGGCGGACAGAGAATAAATAACTCACTTTCCTAAATCGAGCAATAAAGCTAACAGGAACCCAACCCTCATCACTCGGGTGCTGCCGGTAAGGTAACATGTTGGTGCAACCCTCTGCCTAATTGGTTTCTCTTATCCTATTCCTGGAGCAGAAAAAGCACGTACCTGCGGAGTGGGCAGTGATGAGATCGTTCGGAGAAGTCATGAATCAAAGTTGTGTGTGTGCTTGGCTGAAACTATTGATGTAATTGAAATGGAAAGGAGCAAGATCACTGATCATAGACAATACACACAGCTGGAGTTTTTCACAGTAGATCACGTTGGATACTCTTTGGCTTCAGTTTTCACTTATGAATGGTATCATTCTCCTAGACCACCTGAAGTATTATTCCACAACATAGATTGCTGGAGCAGCTACTCATCATTCATCCTTGAGGGCAAGGATGCTCTGAAGAAAGTATTGTGACAGCTTAAAGCTATACCACTCTGGTTTAGCATTTATGATTTCCTTTTGGTTAAGGGATCTATTTCATTAACGGTTTGTTGGTTCAATCAAACTATATGTACTGGTCTTCACGACCATTTTAGATAATCAATCAAACAATCAAAATATTATCCTCATCTCTTATTCTCTCTCTGTTCATCGTTATCATCACATCATCACTTTCATACATCATCACCATTGAAATCCTTGTTCTAGAGATGATCCTTCTTCCTCGATGATCTTCTCATGGGCTTTGATTCACCAATCTTGGATCCGGTGGATTTCTAGGTTGGATTCACTTTCGATCCAGCGGCACCATGGTTGAAACCGTCTTCAAGAGATCGTTTGCCGGAACAAGTCGGCCAATCGATCCTCACTCCCTCCTGAAGTGAAAAGCGCTGGCTCCATCAACTCGGAAGACTCGGCGATGATGAACACCATTCCCCCACCTTACCGACTAAGGAAAAGCCCCTGGACCCTGGCCCTTCACACCCCCAACCCCCTTCCCTACCCCAAACCACCCTCTCGACCCCGACCTCTCTGGTTATCTGACCATACCTCCAACCCCAGCAAAACCCCTTAGCGTCGTCTTTCGAAGCTTGGGTTCCCAGCCTGATGGCTCTCAACTCGGGACTGGATCAGTCGCGAGCAATTTTTGACATCGGCGGTACTCCACCGAATCGAGGGTCGCCTACGCGCTCTGTATCTCACCGGTAAAGCAAGTCAATGGCACCATAACTATATAGTACTTCGCTTTGGTATGTTCCTCCTTGGACTGAGTATGTGGTATATTTCTGAGTCGGTTTAGCGAGCTCTACGATGACCCTTTGGCCAGTAAGCCTTGAAGCAGGGCTCGACTCGTCATCGAGTTCCAGATAAGTTGAGAACCGCAGGATGAGATCTCTCACTCCACAAGCCGCGCCATAAGCATTTTCCTAGCAAACTTGAATACTCATCTGTCCCTCCATACCACAGGTTTTGGTATACAGATTCGAGGGGCGCAAAGATGCGATGCTTCACGAATCTTCCCTCCACCACACACCTACAAAACATCCCAGCTCCCTTCAATCCTAACCATAAATACAACCACCCACTACACAAAACCACCAACAACCCTCCCTTTTACCCACCACCACTCCCAACCCACACCCAAAGCCATTACCTTTCCCATGCAGAAACCTTCATGAGTTTTCCTACCAAGAAATGCAAGATAGGAGGGCTAAAGGCTTATGTATGTTCTGTGATGAGGTCTACACACCAGGTCACAGCCAAAACACAAAGGTCCCAAATTTTTGTTATGGGAGTGTGCTGAGGATGGCGACACTCTGTCGACACTGATGATGGCCGGGTCTTGGCTCACCCACTCTGATGACAGCGGGGACACCACCCCGTCATCTCATCAGCCTCAATGGCTCCTCCACTTTCAATTGCATGAGAGTAATTGGTCAATGTGGTAAGCGTAAGCTATACATACTCATCGACAATGGGAGCACTCACAACTTCCTCGACCTCAACACCCAGCGAAATGGGTTGCTTACAGAGCAAACCAACCATGGCTGTGCTGCTGCTGGCGGCTCTACAATGATCTCTCGTTACAAATGCAGTGATTTTCAATGGAAGTTCAGGGTTACAACTACTCTTCTTAGATCCGCGCTCTCCCTCTTGAAGGCTGTGATCTTGTTCTTGGCGTTCAATGGCTCATGCGTTGGGACCTATCCTTTGGGACTTCTTAAACCCTCGAATGGAATTCATGTTGAGCGGGGTGAAGAATGTGCTGGAGTTACAAAAATGGCTATAAGGTGATTAAAAGCAGCTTTAACAAGTTAATGCTTCACCAGCCACAGTTGCAATGCTTCAAGTCGTCGAGTTAACACTTGAGGATTCATCTACTCTCAACCTGAAGCTCTCTGTCTCACATCCTGCGCAGTGGCGGCTACAATGGAAAACCACCCTGATTTGCGGCTTTGTTGGGGGACTTCACTATCTGTTTGAAGAACCCTCGGAGCTCCCTCGCTTTATGCGGATTTGACCACCGTATTCCTCTCACAGGCGGGAGCTAACCCAGTCGACTTAAGCCCTTACAGCTACTCTACGTTGCGAAGGATGAAATTGACACTATGCCTTTCATGCTCCACGAAGGGATCATTCAAGCAAGTAACAGTCCTTATGCCTCTGTCGTCTTAGTCAAAAGAAAGGCGGTGCGTGGCGGCTTTGTGTTGATTTGGGGACTGAACAAGCGGACTATCAAAGACAAATATCCTATCCGTTGCTTGAAGCTCCGATGAACTAGGTGGCAAAGTACTTCTTCACAAAGCTTGACTTGCGGCTGGTTTCACCAAATCCGAATGTCTCGGCGTCTATAAGACAGCTTTCAAGACTCACTCGGGACATTCTGTATGTGGTCGCTATTTCTAGTCGGTTTAGCGAGCTCTACGATGACCCTTTGGCAGAACTAGCGCTTTGAAAGGGCTCGACTCGTCATCGAGTTCCTAGATAAGTTCGAACCGCAAGGATGAGAATCACCCCTAAGCCCACGCCATAAGCATTTTCCTAGCAAACTTGAATACTCATCTGTCCCTCCATACACGGCTTTGAGTATACAACGACGAGGCCGCAAAGATTGCGATGCTTCACGAATCTTCCCTCCACCACACCTACAAAACATCCCAAAGCTCCCTTCAATCCTAACCATAAATACAACCACCCCTACTACACAAAACCACCAAACAACCCTCCCCTTTTACCCACCCCTACCACTCCCAAACCCACACCAAAAGCCATTACCTTTCCCACTAATACCGAAACCTTCACGCAAGTTTTCCTACCAAGAAATGCAAGATAGAGGGCTAAAGGCTTATGTATGTTCCGTGATGAGGTCTACACACCAGGTCACAGCCAAAACACAAAAGGTCCCAAATTTTTGTTATGGAGTGTGCTGAGGATGACGCACACTCGTCGACACTGATGATGACGCCGAGGTCTTGGCTCGCCACTACCGATGACAAAGCGCAGACACCACCCCGTCATCTCGCCAACGCCTCAATGGCTCCTCCACTTTCAATTGCATGAGAGTAATTGGTCAATGTGGTAAACGTAAGCTATACATACTCATCGACAATGGAAGCACTCACAACTTCCTCGACCTCAACACCGCCAACGAAATGGGTTGCTTACTGAGCAAACCAACCCTATGGCTGTGACTGCTGCTGGCGGCTCTACAATGATCTCTCTACAAATGCAGTGATTTTCAATGGAGAGTTCAGGGTTACAACTACTCTTCCGAGATCCGCACTCTCCTCTTGAAGGCTGTGATCTTGTTCTTGGCGCTCAATGGCTCTGACGTTGGGACCTATCCTTTGGGACTTCTTAAACCCTCGAATGGAATTCATGTTGAACGGGTGAAGAATGTGCTTCATGAGTTACAAAAATGGCTATAAGGTGATTAAGGGAAGCAGCTTTAACAAGTTAATGCTTCACCAGCCACATTGCAATGCTTCAAGTCGCCGAGTTAACACTTGAGGATTCATCTACTCTCCAACCTGAAGCTCTCTGTCTCACATCTCCGCAAGCTACAATGGAAAACCACCCTGATTTGCAGCCGTTGGGGACTTCACTATCCTGTTTGAAGAACCCTCGAGCTCCCTCCTTTTCGCGACGGATTTGACCACCGTATTCCTCTGAGGCAGGAGCTAACCCGTCAACTTACGCCCTTACCGCTACTCTACGCTGCGAAGGATGAAATTGACACTATGGTACGCCATGCTCCACGAAGGGATCATTCAAGCAAGTAACAGTCCTTATGCCTCTCCGCGCCTTAGTCAAAAAGAAAGACGGTACGCGGCGGCTTTGTGTTGATTTCGGGACTGAACAAGCAGACTATCAAAGACAAATATCCTATCCCGTTGCTTGAAGACTTGCTCGATGAACTAGGTGGCGCAGTACTTCACAAAGCTTGACTTGCGCTACTGGTTTCACCAAATCCAATGTCTCCATGGACGCCTATAAGACAGCTTTCAAGACTCACTCGACATTACGGTATTTGGTCATGCCTTTCGCCTCACCAACGCTCCTTGCACTTTTCAAAGCCTCATGAATCATGTCTTCAAGGAGTTCTACGCAAGTTCCTCTGGTGTTCTTCGATGACATTTGGTCTGCTTCTTCCGGTCCGAGCATTTGCAACACCTCGGAGAAGTGTTTCAAATCCTTCAACAAGCTCAGCTGTATCTGAAACCTTCAAAGTGTACTTTTGGAGCTACTGTCATCGAATACCTAGCCACTTCATATCCGCTGAGGGGCCAGGATGATCCAAAAGATTCAAGCCATAGTGCATGGCCTACACCCCACGACTCAAACAACTACTAAGCTTTTGGTCTGGGCCAATTACTACCGCTTCATACTGAGTTACAGGTAATTGCTAAACCTCTTTCAACACTGCTTAAGAAAGATGGTTTCATTTGGGAATCGAATACTTCTACGCTTGGCCCTCAAAACAGCCCTCTCTTTACGACTTGCTCGCCGCCTGACTTCAACAAGACCTTCATCGTGGAGACCGATGCCTCTAACAGGCATAGGTGCGTTCTAATGCAGGACCACCACCCTATCTGCTTCATCAGTAGATCGCGGGCGAAACATCAAGCTTCATGAGTTACAAAAATGGCTATAAGGTGATTAAGGGAAGCAGCTTTAACAAGTTAATGCTTCACCAGCCACATTGCAATGCTTCAAGTCGCCGAGTTAACACTTGAGGATTCATCTACTCTCCAACCTGAAGCTCTCTGTCTCACATCTCCGCAAGCTACAATGGAAAACCACCCTGATTTGCAGCCGTTGGGGACTTCACTATCCTGTTTGAAGAACCCTCGAGCTCCCTCCTTTTCGCGACGGATTTGACCACCGTATTCCTCTGAGGCAGGAGCTAACCCGTCAACTTACGCCCTTACCGCTACTCTACGCTGCGAAGGATGAAATTGACACTATGGTACGCCATGCTCCACGAAGGGATCATTCAAGCAAGTAACAGTCCTTATGCCTCTCCGCGCCTTAGTCAAAAAGAAAGACGGTACGCGGCGGCTTTGTGTTGATTTCGGGACTGAACAAGCAGACTATCAAAGACAAATATCCTATCCCGTTGCTTGAAGACTTGCTCGATGAACTAGGTGGCGCAGTACTTCACAAAGCTTGACTTGCGCTACTGGTTTCACCAAATCCAATGTCTCCATGGACGCCTATAAGACAGCTTTCAAGACTCACTCGACATTACGGTATTTGGTCATGCCTTTCGCCTCACCAACGCTCCTTGCACTTTTCAAAGCCTCATGAATCATGTCTTCAAGGAGTTCTACGCAAGTTCCTCTGGTGTTCTTCGATGACATTTGGTCTGCTTCTTCCGGTCCGAGCATTTGCAACACCTCGGAGAAGTGTTTCAAATCCTTCAACAAGCTCAGCTGTATCTGAAACCTTCAAAGTGTACTTTTGGAGCTACTGTCATCGAATACCTAGGCCACTTCATATCCGCTGAGGGGCCAGGATGATCCAAAAGATTCAAGCCATAGTGCATGGCCTACACCCCACGACTCAAACAACTACTAAGCTTTTGGTCTGGGCCAATTACTACCGCTTCATACTGAGTTACAGGTAATTGCTAAACCTCTTTCAACACTGCTTAAGAAAGATGGTTTCATTTGGGAATCGAATACTTCTACGCTTGGCCCTCAAAACAGCCCTCTCTTTACGACTTGCTCGCCGCCTGACTTCAACAAGACCTTCATCGTGGAGACCGATGCCTCTAACAGGCATAGGTGCGTTCTAATGCAGGACCACCACCCTATCTGCTTCATCAGTAGATCGCGGGCGAAACATCAAGCTTTATCAGTTAATTAAAAGAATCGCCAGGTTGTGTATGCTGTTCAAATGTGGAATGCTTACTTAGCACACAAACCTTTTATCATCGTAACGCACTGTAAGAGTCTTAAATTCCGATGGAGCGAAGATGACTCCTTTTCAACACATGTGGGTGTCAAAACTCATGGGTTACACATTTGAGATCCACTACAAAGTGGGAAAGAAAACGCTGCACAGACGGTCGCTGGTCCCCGGTTCTCACTCAACATTACCCTATCTCAATCACACGAGGGTTTCTACGACTCTATAAAGAACCTCGGTCTACTGATCCCCACCTCATCCGTCTCATATCGAGCTCAAAGGCGGAAGGCATCTCACCCTTCATTCACCTTTACCAACAACGAAGCACCGAAAAGGAAAACTTGTTGTAGGTAACGACGCTGAGGTAAAGTTGCACATCTTGCGTTGGCTCCACGACTCTGCGGTTGGTGGCCATTCGAAAAGATGCCACTCTCCAACGAATAAGGTCTCTATTCTTTTGGCCTCGAATGTATGTGGAAGTGCAAAACTATATCGAAACTGTTCAGTTTGCCAGCGAAACAAGAACGATCAAGCTGCTAAACCCGGGTTACTGAACCCTTTACCAGTTCCTAACGGTATGGGAGTCGATCAGTATGGACTTTGTCGAAGGACTCCTCCCTCGCTGGTAAACATTGCATCATGGTCGCCGTGGATAGGCTGAGTAAGAATGCACATTTTATTCCCTATCGCATCCTTACACTGCTATTGAGGTTGCACAAGCTTACTTGGACAATATCTTTAAGCTACGGCATGCCCCATGACATTATCAGTGATCGACCCGACTTTCCTTAGCGAAGTATGGCAGGAGTTGTTCAGGGTTCAAGGCTGATTTGAAGCACTCTACCGCCTATCACCCACGAACCGACGGTCAAACCGGCCACTAACAAGACGCTTGAAACATACTTGAGGTGCATGACAGCTGAGACACCTAAGACTTGGAGCAAGTGGCTACCACAGAGTGGTGGTACAACACTACCTATCACTCGGCAATTAAATGCACACCTTATGAAGTGGTCTTCGGTCAACCCCCTCTACTCACCTCCCTTACCTGCCTCGGTGAGAGCTCATCGTCAGTAGTTGACCGTAGTATGCAAAAGGGAAGAGATTATCAACATGCTCAAGTTCCACCTTCTTCGAGCTCAAAACAGAATGAAGCATATACTGATGCTCGCCGCTCCTCACAGGAATTCAAGGTTGGGGACCATGTCTACTTGAAACCGCAGCCATACAGACAGCATTCTCTCAAGAACAGCACAGCTGCCTCATAAGCTGGCTTCTATGGTCCTTTCCGTTGTGACAGAGAAGTTGGGTTCTCAGAGCTACAAGTTGGACCTCCCTAAAGACGCTGCAATACATGATACATTTCATGTCAGTCAGCTCAAATTGTGCCCCAATCCCGCAGCCATCAACCCGGTTTTACCTCAGTACTGTCAGGACTTGGGTACCTCAAAGGAACCTGAATGCATCCTCGAGAAAAAGGTGGTTAAGCATCGACACACCGGGCCACTAAGGTCCTTGTTCAGTGGAAGGGTTCCTCTCCAGCAATCTACATGGGAGTTTTACAAAACCGGGAAAATGGCCATTTCATACCCAACGTATCGCGATATGTTCAATTCATACCCGACTTATATGGCCGTGCCAAGTCATACCTGAACTTATATGGTCTTGCCAAAACATACCCAACTTATAATTTTTGGCGAAATCATACACCAGTTGCCACATCATCCACTTTTGTTCGCGTGGATACTACGTCAGCTAATTTTGTTGACGAGGATGTTATGTGTACAAAACTTTCTTTGAAAACACTAAATAGTGTTTTTATAAAAATAAATTTATAGAAAATGTAAAATTTTATAATTTTTTTTATTATTTAGTAAAATTAACAAAAAATAATTAATTAATTAAATTTTAATCTTATATAAGAGAGATGTTCGTAAATATTTCGATCATATCACAAACCGTCCTTATAAGAGTTATATATTTGTTGTAATTGTTCAAATTAAATACTAGTGTTGGAGTCGTGTTACTCTTGATTAATCATGGTTGTGTTTACATTTAAAAAAAATTATGATAACATACCCATGATTAATAAAGAGTAACAAGACTGCAACACTATCATTGAATTTGAATCATTACAACACATATATAACTTTTATAAGGACGGTTTGTGATAATGATCTATCTCTTATATAAGATTAAAATTTAATTAATTAATTAAATTTTAATCTTATATAAGAGAGATGTTCAGAATATTTCGATCATATCACAAACCGCCCTATAAGAGTTATATATTTGTTGTAATTGTTCAAATTAAATACTAGTGTTGGAGTCGTGTTACTCTTGATTAATCATGGTTGTGTTTACATTTAAAAAATTATGATAACATACCCATGATTAATAAAGAGTAACAAGACTGCAACACTATCATTGAATTTGAATCATTACAACACATATATAACTTTTATAAGGACGGTTTGTGATAATGATCTATCTCTTATATAAGATTAAAATTTAATTAATTAATTAATTAATTAAATTTTAATCTTATATAAGAGAGATGTTCAGAATATTTCGATCATATCACAAACCGCCCTATAAGAGTTATATATTTGTTGTAATTGTTCAAATTAAATACTAGTGTTGGAGTCGTTACTCTTGATTAATCATGGTTGTGTTTACATTTAAAAAATTATGATAACATACCCATGATTAATAAAGAGTAACAAGACTGCAACACTATCATTGAATTTGAATCATTACAACACATATATAACTTTTATAAGGACGGTTTGTGATAATGATCTATCTCTTATATAAGATTAAAATTTAATTAATTAATTAATTAAATTTTAATCTTATATAAGAGAGATGTTCAGAATATTTCGATCATATCACAAACCGTCCTTATAAGAGTTATATATTTGTTGTAATTGTTCAAATTAAATACTAGTGTTGGAGTCGTGTTACTCTTGATTAATCATGGTTGTGTTTACATTTAAAAAATTATGATAACATACCCATGATTAATAAAGAGTAACAAGACTGCAACACTATCATTGAATTTGAATCATTACAACACATATATAACTTTTATAAGGACGGTTTGTGATAATGATCTATCTCTTATATAAGATTAAAATTTAATTAATTAATTAAATTTTAATCTTATATAAGAGAGATGTTCAGAATATTTCGATCATATCACAAACCGCCCTATAAGAGTTATATATTTGTTGTAATTGTTCAAATTAAATACTAGTGTTGGAGTCGTGTTACTCTTGATTAATCATGGTTGTGTTTACATTTAAAAAATTATGATAACATACCCATGATTAATAAAGAGTAACAAGACTGCAACACTATCATTGAATTTGAATCATTACAACACATATATAACTTTTATAAGGACGGTTTGTGATAATGATCTATCTCTTATATAAGATTAAAATTTAATTAATTAATTAAATTTTAATCTTATATAAGAGAGATGTTCAGAATATTTCGATCATATCACAAACCGTCCTTATAAGAGTTATATATTTGTTGTAATTGTTCAAATTAAATACTAGTGTTGGAGTCGTTACTCTTGATTAATCATGGTTGTGTTTACATTTAAAAAATTATGATAACATACCCATGATTAATAAAGAGTAACAAGACTGCAACACTATCATTGAATTTGAATCATTACAACACATATATAACTTTTATAAGGACGGTTTGTGATAATGATCTATCTCTTATATAAGATTAAAATTTAATTAATTAATTAATTAATTAATTAATTAAATTTTAATCTTATATAAGAGAGATGTTCGTAAATATTTCGATCATATCACAAACCGTCCTTATAAGAGTTATATATTTGTTGTAATTGTTCAAATTAAATACTAGTGTTGGAGTCGTGTTACTCTTGATTAATCATGGTTGTGTTTACATTTAAAAAAAATTATGATAACATACCCATGATTAATAAAGAGTAACAAGACTGCAACACTATCATTGAATTTGAATCATTACAACACATATATAACTTTTATAAGGACGGTTTGTGATACGATCTATCTCTTATATAAGATTAAAATTTAATTAATTAATTAATTTTTGTTAATTTTACTAAATAATAAAAATTTATAATATTTTACATTTTCTATAAATTTATTTTTATAAAAACACTATTTAGTGTTTTCGAAAAATAATTTGTACACATGACATCCTCGTCAGCGAAATTAGCTGACGTAGCATCCACGCGAACAAAAGTGGATGATGTGGCAGCTGATGTGGTAGCTGATGTGGCGACTGGTGTATGATTTCGCCAAAAAATTATAAGTCGAGTATGTTTTTGCACGGCTATATAAGTTCAGGTATGTTTTGGCACTGCTATATAAGTCAGGTATGAATTGAACATATCGTTGGGTATGAAATGGTCGTTTTCCCTTCCCTTACAAAACCATATGTTTAAGTCTACAAGCTAACCCTTTTTGGGTATCATGTGGTTTGATTGATCTTTGATTTTTTAGGGAAAGACTGAAACTAATGAGGATAAAAATGTTGTTGACTATGCATCATGATGTGTGTTTTGAACAGATTTGTATCTATCTTAGTTAAGAAAAACAATAGAAGAAGAGGCGTTAGAAAAGAGAAAGTTTCTGCTTTAGTGAGGAGAAAGGTAGTAAATATGGAATCCCAAGGTCTTTCAGTTTCATGTGTCCAGAGGACCATAGTCCCCAGGAACCAAGTGGCCGGTGTTACCACAGATACGTTGGCACTTGGCATAAAAAAAGTCAAAAGCTTGACTCGTTCGCATACTATTCCAGGCAAGCAGAGAGAAGTTGAGTTGGTTCTTAGAAATAATAATACTTGTTTACTCGGGAGTAGTAAGCCATTACTTTGCTGCTTCCTCTTCTCATAAGCTGGCTGGTATTGGGATGGTTGACAAAGTCAGAGTCTCTTATCATGCAGCGCAGAGGGTGGCGACTTCTGAAATAAAGTCAACGCTTTCTTTTTGCCGAAATAGCCCCTTTACTGTTCTTAATTTGCACTCAAAATTTCTACTATTATATTCTCTAATCAACGGGCAAATTTTCACCTAACTCCTGCTATTGTAGAAAACTATTATAGACAACAACATTCCACTTCACGTCTTCTTTAAGTTTACAAGAAAAAATTCCCCTTAACTCTTCCTTGATTTGTTAATCCTGACCCTAAAACTTGTTATGACAATGTATCTCCTCCTTTGTGCATTTACCCCAGGCACTTGACATGTCCAAAACATTAGTATAACACAACATTGTAACAGGGAGATAAGATAATATTACAATTCTCAAACCAATGAATATTGATTGCTTCTGCTCATCAAACGAAGATTCTTATTAAATTGAAACATTAAATGGTCAAACCAAACACAAAACCAATGAATGCCTTTTGTATGAATCAGAGGAAGGCAAAAAGAGATAGCAGAAGCAGGAGCTGAGATGCAAGAGGGATGACATTGGCTACACCGCTCGAGCCAGGACTTCCTGTGGAGTCACTAGGTGTTGTAGTAGTAAAAACCAAAGGAGGAGGAGGAGGAGAACGAAGTAGTGGATTTGATTCTGTGGGTGGTGAAGGAGCTTCAAACTCTGGTGGTGAAGGACCTTCAGACTCTGGTGGTGAAGGACCTTCAGACTCTGGTGGTGGTGGTGGAGAATCTCCAAACTCTGCTGGTGGAGTAGATGTTAAGCTTTCATCCTCAAAACCTGACATCATCAACACTTCATTAGCAACCGCTTACTTCCTAGGCTATGTACAATCACTTTCTCATTGTTAGTCACTTACAATTAGACCGCTTCCAACCCAAAACCATCCTCTCCCGGTCGAATACAATGCGGTATCCAGCCATCAAGTTCTCTGCAATCCACACATACTCTCAGTATCAAAGCATATACATTTAAATTTGTGTTATTGTTATTGAGACACTCACGTCCAATGATGTTAGGGCTAAGATCTTCGATCTTCACAATACTCAAGCAGTACATCCTGCCCCCTCCCTGTTCAAAACCAAACACAAACAATGTAAATAGATACGCTAATACAAGACAAGAAACAAAAAAAAAAAAAAAAACTATTATTAAAACACCAATGTCATGCCTCGGTCTTTATTGTGACAAAAGGATTCTTGATGCTCATCACTGACCCTCCTTCAAAAGTCATATCTATTGGGGGGAAAGTAATGTTTGTAGCGTTTGGACTGCATGTGAAAGAGGAAAAAACCAATCAGAATTTCAGATCATGCGTACAAAAGTAAACTTAGCTAGTTATCATCATGACCTTAAGTTGTAACAGAACTCAAACGGAAACTGAGGATCGGATGGTCGTCGAATGTCCAAGGCACGGCTGTTAAACTACAAAAATTAAATGAAATGCACGTACATAAGTCATGTGAATGTAACAAACACAAGTTAGGCTAATCAACGCAACGCACTTACAGCTTTGGTAAAAGCACTATATGCTGGCTCTCTTAAGTGTGTGTATGATGAGCCAGTGTCGAACTGTGCAAACATGCTAAACCCAACAGGTTTGGCCCCCACTGATAGTCCCGTCACGTTCACACCATACGCTGTACTAGTTTTTCATTTTTGGGTTCAAGAAAAGGGTAAGCAATGAATGGGAGATGGTAATATGGAACTGAGTTTGTACCTTGGTTCAACAGAAATGAATGGAGTCTCAGACTGGTCTGTGTAGCCTTTGTCTCCGAAACTGATTCTTCCAACAACGCCAATGACACGTCCGAAACATATCGAGAAGGAGTTTGCGGCGAGTTTGGCTTTAGCGAGAAGGCTAGGAACAGAATAGTCTTTGACTCCAAGCCCGAGAACACCGTTCACGGCTTGAAAGTTCTGGAACAGACCTGTCTGTCTCTGACCGCAACTGCATCACAAACACAAAGGATTCAAGTTCTTGGTTGCCTGCACATGTCATTAACAGAGGAGGATCATTACTTACCCAAGCGTGACGTTAGCTTCCACAGGCTTTAAATCCGCATCCTCTGTGATGAGATGAAACACGTCTTGTAACAATGTTCCCGTCGAGGTTGTGGTGGTAGACTCGGAAACCTGATAAGGACAAACACTTGAAGAAGGAGAAGAACAGCGGCTGGATTCAAAGCAACGATCGTCACTGCATCTGATGCTAGAACTTGTGGAAGATGTATTGGGACTGTATAGATTCAGTGGTACACTCTGTTTCAAAGAAAACGAAACAAATTAGCCTGAATAAATCTGTATAGATTCAGGGGATTAGTCGGTTGAGCCTCGGCCCGCCAGATACCACGGGTTATCGAAAAAGAAGGTGTAACTTCTTGTAGAAAGGGAGAGGTTAACCTGCGGAAAGCCAGCATCTTTCAAGTCGCTGATGCAAGTAACACCACAATTGCAAGGCAACCAGAACAAATCGCTGCCTGTGTCCAAAGCCACAAGGAACCAAGTAGCCGGTGTTCCCACAGATACATTTGCGTAATGCAGTCTGCAACAACAAAAAAAAAAAAAACATAAGAAGGCAATATACACTGATAACACAATTAAAGAGAAGAAGAGAAGTTAGTGCTTACGATCCCAAGAAACTGACGAAAACCGTGAGGTTTCCTTCAGCGGAAGTGAGAGGGGAATCTTCGTTGTTGGAGGCGAGACCTCGACCTCTGAAGAGATCACGTTGGGCCAAGACCTTGAAGTACTCCAAACTTCCTTCTTCAGGGACAAGATTGTCAAACCCGAGATTTTGTCTGACAGCGTCAGCGAACATGTGGTGAACTTCGAAGCTGAACTTCCCAGTAGCCTCGCATCTCTCAAGTCCCCATGATAACACTACCACAGACAATAACAAAAACACGTGGCGTGCTAAAGCCATGTTTATTTAACTCTCCCTGATCTTTTACTTTTGATAATGTAACATGGCGGGAGGAATCATGTATTTGTAAGGACGTTTAAGGGTTGAAAAAGTCAAAAAGCTTGACTCTTTCGCATTGTTAGTTGTTACAGAAAAGCAGAGATAAAAAGCTGATTTGGTTGTCGGAGGTAATAATACTTGTTTAATACAAGTTGTAGTAAGCCATTATCCTCTTTCTGCTTCGTCTTCTTCCCTTGAAGCTGAAGGCAGAGTCTATGTGTTCTGAGAGTGGCGAACTTGTGAAATTAGGCGCGCTTAAGTCAACGGTTTCTTTTTTTGCGGAAAAGGCCCCTTTACTCTTCTTATTTTTCACTTAAGTCCTGCTATTATGTTATAAATTCTCAATAAAAAAAAAACATTTCACCTAACTATTTTTTACTATTATATGCAGTTAAGAAGATATTAATAGAGTGCATTACAGACAAACAGCATTTTAGCCGACCTGTTTTTTTTTTTTTACGTTAACAAAAAGGATGTAGTTGACCTTTATTATACAAGATAATCTCACTCACGTTGCCATTAGGGTATCGTTAGTATATACCTAATTAGAAAAAGGGATGTTGTGGTGGATGATTACACATTTTATCAGCATACTAATTTTAACTTATACAATAAACTAAGAGGTGTTATTGGTTTATATATTTTGATTGATTTAGAAATCCATATAGTATTTATAAATCCAAGTAAAATATGAAAATCCGGAGGTTTTTCCTCGGATTTGAATCTTTGTATTTTTAACTAAAAAATCCAAACAAATCCATTCAAATCCATTATTAAATCAAATATATTAGTAAATCCGTACGATTGAATAACACTTGATTTGATATAGAATTTATGAATCACTAAATCAATAACACATGATTTTAATACAGATTTGAAAATCATAGAACCAGTAACACTAGATTTAGTTTGGATTTTCAAATCCATTAAAATACAACAACCAATAACCCCTACTAAGCAAGGTAGGCTCCGAGGACACTAAAATGAAACAGGGGTTTTTGCCAAAACTAACCCACAACTTGATTTTAATCTCAAACATATACCCAAACTTAAATCAAATGCAAAACTAACCTAAAAGCCTAGTAAAATTACAACTCAACCCCTTGTGACCAAACAAAAACGAAGTCATTTTACTTAATATAGCCCCAAGAAATCGCCCGAGTCGCCCGAGATGTTGGAAGTCGCCCGGACGACTGAATTGTAAGTCGCCGGTACCAGTTTATTTTAAAATAATTTATAAATCTTGTAAAAAATATTTTGATGCGTGAAAAATAAAAATCAAGTAATTATAAACAGCTTTAAGTGATATAAATTAAGATATGATAAAATTGATTTGTTTTGAAGATAGATGAGTGGAAGTAGTGAATCATGAAATACTTTGGTTTAGGAGTTTGACAAACATATGTTGTAGTATTGTATGTATTGTTAGGGTTAGATTTTGAAAAACTAAAATGTTTTTTTTCAAAAATTAGTTTTCACCTATATGTGTTTATTTTTGTGTATAGTAAACATTTTTCAAGTTTGATTTGGTTTTATGAAGTGTTTAATTAGATAATTAAGTTTAGTGGGTTATGTTTAGGTGTGGACGACTTATATTTCAGTCGCCTGTTGAATAATTTACCCGGACGACGATATTTCGCCGTCCACATCGCATCAACCTTTAATTTTACCAATGTACGCTTTTAACCTAACCGATCATTTTACTCGGACGACTTACATTTCAGTCGTCGGTGAAGAATTAAAACAGACGACTTACATGTAAGTCGTCCAAATATTCCCGCCTATTTTTTTTTTTTAAATTATTTTTACGCTTAAATAATTTAAACCAGACGACTTACTTGTAAGTCGTCTGGAAAGTCTTCTATTTTAGTTTCCGCTAAAAATATTTAATTTCCCACTAAAAATATTAAACTCGACGACTTACATGTAAGTCGCCTGCTTTAATTCTTCAACAGACGATCGAAATGTAAGTCGCTCAGAAGTCGTCTGAGTCAAAAATATTTAACCTAATTGATTTTTGTCTCCTATATAAAGAATAATTTACACATTCTCTCTCCTCTTCTCAAATGGCTGCAACAAAAATGTAATGTTCATCATTCTAAAACTCTCCAACCTCTCTCTAATCTCTTTGACTTGAAAACACCAAACTTTATATGAATTTTTCAGTTTTGTCTCATGTATTTCTTACTAATCTATCTCTTTTCCAGGTTTTTAATCAAATGGTACTCATCTTCCACTAATTTAAAGGTAAATCTTTTAATTTTAGATATGTATTTTTGTGTGTTCTATAAATGTAGATTTATCTAATCTTCCACTCATTTTCTCTATTTTTAAGTCATTTGAACGTTTTTGGATATGCAGGATTTTCAGATTTGGATTTGATATGCAGGTTTTTCAGATCTGGAAGACTTCTGAGACGGCTTACTTGTTAGTCGTCTGGAAGTCGTCTGGACTTCTTGGAAGTCTTCTGACAAAGTTGTCTGGACTTTCAGGAAGTCGTCTGGATTTTTCTGAGCGCTTTGGTAAGTTCTTATGTCTGATTTTTCTTCATTTGGTAACTTCTGTTGTATAAAGTTTTTACTTTTTTCCAAACTAAAACTCTCCAAACCCACTCTAATCTCTTTGACTTGAAAACACCAAACTTTATATGAATTTTTCAGTTTTGTCTCATGTCTTTCTTACTAATCTATCTTTTTGCGTGTTTTAATTGATGGTACTCATCTTCCACTAATTTAAAGGTAGATCTATTATTTTTAGATATGTATTTTTGTGCTTTTGTAAAGGTAGATTTATCTAATCTTCCACTCATTTTTCTCGCTTTTAAGCCATTTGAACGCTTTTGGATATGCAGGATTTTCAGATTTGGATTTGATATGCGTTTTTCAGATCTGAAGACTTCGAGACGGCTTACTTGTTAGTCGTGCGGAAGTCGTCTGGACTTCTTGGAAGTCTTCCGACAAAGTTGTCCGGACTTTCGTGAAGTCGCCCGGATTTTTCCGAAGCGCTTTGGTAAGTTCTTATGTCTGATTTTTCTTCATTTGGTAACTTCTTGTTGTATAAAGTTTTTACTTTTTTCCAAACTAAAACTCTCCAAACCCACTCTAATCTCTTTGACTTGAAAACACCAAACTTTATATGAATTTTTCAGTTTTGTCTCATGTCTTTCTTACTAATCTATCTTTTTGCGTGTTTTAATTGATGGTACTCATCTTCCACTAATTTAAAGGTAGATCTATTATTTTTAGATATGTATTTTTGTATGCTTTTGTAAAGGTAGATTTATCTAATCTTCCACTCATTTTTCTCGCTTTTAAGCCATTTGAACGCTTTTGAATATGCCGCTTTTCAGATCTGGATTTAATATGCGTTTTTCAGATCCGAAGACTTCGACGACTTACTTGTTAGTCGCCCGAAGTCGCCCGAAGTCGCCCGAGATGTTGGAAGTCGCCCGAAGTCGCC